>VXAD01010096.1:1566216-1633770 GCA_013399195.1 Dicrurus megarhynchus
GGTTATATTTTATTTCCTTAATTGGGGTTTTGGGGTTTTTTGTTGCCTTTGACAGTTTGTTTTTGTTTGGTGGGTATATTTTGGGTTTCTCTTTTTGTTTTGGTTTTTTCTTTTTCCTGATTGAAAAATTTGCAGTACTGGGCAAAAGCTTATATTTGCATCATATTGCTTAATCCGGTTAACTGAAGTCAGGACCTAGACTCAGTGAATAATATCCAATATTTTTGTTTCCATGTAATTACCAGAGCAAGCTGGATAGAGAGTATAACAGAGAGGCCTCTAGAATGTCATACTATTGCAAAAAAAACATTTCTATATTATCCTTTTTCAGACATTTCCAAATCATTTCATCATTTTTCCAATAAAATTAATTACTGTGTTTCTATGAAAACTCTGCTAGTTCTCATGGTTCCTGTGACTTGATAATAATTGCTGTGGAAATGTCTCAGGGCAAACTGTTCTTAGTAACCAAGTGGGAATTTAGTATGGAATGGCATGATACATAATAATGACTGAAGAATAGTGCTGTGGTGTGAAAGACAGCAGAATTCTCAGAACAAAAAAAAAAAAACCAAGACAGATTGAAATTCAGAGTGGGTTTCTGAGTAGCATACCTTCATACCACACTAAATTTTGGCTATATTATATTCTGATGTGTTGGAGCCTGAACTCTCTTTAAATTTAACAGTAGTTTTTAAAGGCCAATGGTTGCACCTGTTTTAGATGAAAAAATATTGTAATTATTTTTTTCCTCTTTCTAATCCTCTTTTACGTGTATAGCGCTTCTTTTTATTCCTCTGCATTGACAGAACATGACATTTTCCCTGAGCAGGAAGCATCATCAGAAATCTAGTTACATCATTTTGAGAGGTCCTCGATGTCAGGAAAATCCAAGACACCAGCACCATTCCCAGAGACAGGAAGGAGAGACTTTACATTCCGTTCACTCCAAGGCAAGAAAAATGACCCAGTGTATCAGCTTGAATCCGTAAGTCAGGGATTTAAGGGCTAGATCCAGTAGAAAACAAAAACCTTTCTGAATTACATAATTTAGCAATCAATGCTAGTCACTTTATGCTATGGTCTGTAAAAAATTAGTTTGTCAATTTATCCTTGTCTTTTTCTATGTGATGCAAATACACAACCCTACTGCTACAGAGTGTCACAGCCACAAACCCACCATCTCATGCTTGCCTTAATTTAGTTCCACAGAGATACAGAAATGTAGACAGAACAGGCAACAGAGGCAGTAGCTGTCCATTTGGACCTTTTCCAAAGAATATCACAGTTCATGGCTTGTTTCTGAGCCTGAGGATCGCCCTTGACTCATCTACAGTTGGCCAGGAATTGTTTCCAACTTGAGGTCCTAGTCTGTGATATGCTGAAATAAAATCTTCGTTATCCCTGGCCTATAAGCTGTTTAATAACTGTGGCATAAAGGGAAGAAAAAGGACTGAAATTCAGGGCGTATTTTAGAAGGTTTGTCCCCAGATTCCTTAGGGGTTTTTTTGGTTTGTTGTGGGGATTTTTAAGTTTTTCCCTCAGTAATATTATTTTAATAACATTTTGCTTCATTATTTTAATATTCCTTCCTACATACAAAATTATTGAGGCATGTGGTAGGTTGCAGAATGCAAGGAGTTATGCTGATCAGTACTGAATGCTGAAGTTACCTACAGCTTCTGATAAGAATACACAAGTGATGATTTCTTTTCCATTGTGAGAGCAGCTGCATTGAAATTACTGATCTCCTTGCCTAACCCAGACTTATTTAGAGAAATAAAATTGTAATCTGCCTCTTCTAATGAGAGAGTAGAATGCTGTCCACATCGTATAGTAATCCTTTTTAAAGCAGGGACACTGTGTATAATTTTTTACATAAATAGAAAAAAGTAATCTTATCTACTGCATATCCCCCTTTCAAGTGTTGCACTGGTTTAGTCAGACTAATGCTGTTGGCGGAAATTTCTCCACTCAGATGAGAAGGAAAGATGAGAAGAAGCATTGCAACGGTGATAGAAAAGCTTTATATAATGAGACAAATCCCACAATCTCTAGGGAGCTCATTCAGCATGGAAACCATTTCATGTTTCTTTCATTATGGGAATGATATTTTAGCTATTAAAAGTACAGAAGTCAGATTGTCCATGAAGTTACTTTAATAGGATGATTCTGAGTGGGTTGCCATTTGGTTTTGAAAGCAAGAGGACAGAAGCTTATTTTTTTAACCATACCATGTTTCAAACAATTCCAATCCATCACAGGCTTTAGAACCTCTGATCGTATAAACCTGTCAAGGCATCAAGACATTACAACATAAACAGCACAATCTACCAGAGCTGCAAAGCTATTATTTGGTAGTCTATTTAGTTTCATAGACTTTTTCCAATTCCCTGACACCTTAAACAAAATATGACAAGCGTTTATACTATATAGTATACAAGAAAGATCACTTTGTGAAAAAAAACCCTTATCTAGGGGCTTCACCAATGAGGAAAGAAAAGACAAAATAATGGAAACCAGGAACCACTTTGTGATATTTTGTATTATTTTTTGAAGTACACAAGTAAGGTCATAATTTCTGTGATCTTTGCAAAGATATCTTTGCTGTCCACACTTTGTTTTACGCGGGGAGGGAGGCTGCCTATCAGAGACATATAAAATGACCTATGCTACAATAAAGCTGAGACAAATAGAGTTGTTTGTTCTGAAGAGTCAATTTTTATTTTTTGGTGAAGACTTTTCTTTTCTTTTATTCTGGGTTTTGTTTTTTACTTTTGTGTCCTGGGTCTTTTTAGCTGTTACAGAAGATCTTGTTTCAGTACATAGTCTGAAGTGCAGTGTCATATATACTGACATGTCATCCTGTGTGAAGAGACGGTACTAGATAATCCTTGGGAAGAAAAAGAAAAAAAAAAATGACCCTGAAGCTTAAAGCAAAACTATCTTTGGCTCAAATATCTATTTTCTATACAGTAATTACCCTATGTAAACTGAGCTCTCCTAACAGAAAGATACCCTGAGGTGAGTTTGAAACACAGTATTGTAGTTTATAGAACGGGACCAAATTTCACTAAAATAGACCATTAACAAGTCTCCCCGAGTATCAACTTGAATAGCACAGGCTGATCACACAGGAGAGCATGCTGATATGAAGAGAGACAAGTATACTTTCAAGGGACTGAGATTTGAAATATTGATTCAGTCACATTAATTGAATTTTTGCCTTGAGAAGTGATTACAAAAATGTTTCTCCAATATTAATTTGTATCTGCTTTGGATAAGATTAACATTAATTTCTTCACCAGTCCCCATTACTCTTTTATTATTCATTAGCATCTCCCTTTGCATGTGTAAGAGACCTTGATGAAGCATGTTTATTCATAGACTAACCTTTTTAAATAATTCTAACAGCTCTCTAACAGAAACCTTCCTGGCATGCTGAATATCTCGTCTTTGTTTCATTATTCAATCCTTGTGCTCTATCCTCCACTTGAGATGCTGAACATGAATCATACTGCTCTTCCTACTGCTCTCTTCCTCCCACTGAAATGTCCTCTGCAGCCTGATCCCACAGGATAGCTCTGTTCACAAAATACTGCAGCAAACTGTCTCCTCTCCTCCTAGAATCTAGGACAGTATAATTTCCACATAGCTTGAGTGCAATTATTGATTTATGCTGTCCTTAGTTCATCACATATTTGTTATCATGTTTCAATTCATTGTTCATTTACCTCTCATTAGAATATTTGGTGTGAGCTAGTCTTTGATGAAAGCTCTAGAGGCAACATTTTATTTTTTGCTTTGTATTTACAAACTTGTGACTATTTTTTTTAAGGAGGCAACAGGCAAAGAGAAGGGAAACATAGGAAAAGGAAAAAATCAATTAATTTCCTCTTTCTTTGCAAAATTTATATACTTATTTCCAGCACTTTCTAGTTTTTAATGAAAATGCATTGCAAAATTCACTACAAAAACCTTATTTTAAAATACATAGCACATACATGCATTCACATTTCTGATAAGCCCTCCTTCCACAGCAATTATATGTAGTTGCCTCCAGCAAAATGCTGTCATCCCTTGCATTATCTTTTTGTATTTATCTTGCTATAATACCCAAAGGCCTTAATAAAGAAGGTGTTACAAATGCAAGATCTGATTCCTGCTCTAAAGAGCTTACACATTTTAATTTTCCACCCTAAAAATAAATGAGTGGGCTATTTCTTTCCTTTTGCAATTAAGTTTAAGAAGAATGCTGAAAAAAATGCATTGATAGTGCACTCAATTTTCACATATCTGGAAAAATAATCAATTTCATGGAGGAGAAAAAGTACACATTTATGTAAATTGTGATTTGGTTTTTTTTATAGTGAAGAAGTATAATTAGTTATTGAAGTAACCACAACTAAAATAGCTTTTATAGAATTCAAAAGAATGAGAGTTGGTTACTAATACAAATTGTTCAAAAATGCTGGGGTTTTTTTCTTTTTTTTTTTAATGGGTAAAAGAAGCCTTTATAAGCCTAATTTTATTTTCTTGAGAGGTTAGGATGTGGAGGGTGGGAAAGATATGTTACCCTAGGAGCAAATTCAGTATTTGGAAAATACGAAGTATAATCATTAACAAGTGCCTAAATAGCAGGCAAAGAGGAGGAGAGCTAGCATTTCTAAATAGAAATATTTTAAAACATTAACTTAAAAAAAATTATTTGCAATGGTGGTGGGTGCTTTGTGGGAAAACACATGGAGAGCTCAGGGGACATATTATTTTGTCTCTCTCATTAGACTCATTATCTCGACACACAGAAATGTACATCTCTGATTCCCATTAATACTAATATAAACACTAACTTTGACTATTAACCTCCCACAATCTCCAGAACACATTCATTCTTCCCACTGTCTCTACACACCATGTCACCCAGCAGACATAGATGAGTAAACCTGGGCATTTTGTTATTTTAAAAATGAAGTAAATGCAAACTTAAGTAAACAGACAGAAAGCAGAAGCACTTCCCTTGGCTAATGAATTGACCTGAATTCTGCTCTTCCTTAAATGTGGTTACTGACACAGCTTTTTCACCAGTTTCAATATGCTGACTTCTGAAGAAGGAATTCATAAATTTCATTAGACCATTTATTTCATTTGCTGTTTATTTTCAACTGAGAACTGAAAGGGGTTTCTACCAGGGGGAAAAAAAAAGAAAATGGAGGAATTTGATGCCTTGGATAGTCATGTGTAATTCTCTGATAGAACAAGTATTTCACTCATGCCCTACATACCCCAAGGCCTGGGTATTAGTATGTGTCTTTATTAACACAGTACCTGACAGCTGTGATGCCTGTGGTGAGACACTTGAAACCTGTGGGGTTAAATGCAGGGCATCCTTTGTGTTGGGAAATGTGAACAAGAGAGGTCTTGGTTTATAGAAACAGTTTTTCTGAACTCTTCACAGCCTGAATGGAAGGCCACGGTCCTTGCAGTATTTATAGATGGCCCCTTCCTGCTTAAACACCCACTACAGAATTTACATTTTGCCATCCTGAGCTATGGATTTCTTGCAACCATTACTTAGAGCTACTGACAGCTGATCTAACTTTCTTCAACTATTTTTTCCATTCCCAGAAGGGGCTTTTTCAGGGTACTACAAGTATACTTTGACTTTTCACAGACTTCCTCAGACTACAACCATTTTTGGAGTTTATGCCTCTTCAGTGTGGAACTAGCTCTATATTTCAAGTAAGGAGAGCTCACACCATGTAAAGCAGGTGGTTTTGGCTACTGTGCATATTTCTCACATCAAGTTTGTAGGCAATTGTTTTCTTTGTCAGCTTGCAGACTTTGAACTTACAAGTTTTTAACTTGTAGCTACGCATTACTGAGGGATTCTTTCAGGCAAATGTATACTAGAGAGTTAACTTTAATTTTAACCTTTCCTTTTATGAATGGAAGTCAGGCATGTAGCAGTAAATTTTCAAATCTCTGTGTAGGTTTTTCAGCTGCAAGACTCACATTAAATTCAATCTGCCATATGTTATATTGGCTTGCAGGCTGCAGAGGTTAGTTTCATGATGTAACTTATTGCAAAAATTGTTTCAACAGCTCCATCTTTTGAGGAAGGGCACTGATTTTGGATACAGGAAAGCTGAATAAAGTCCCCATTCTTATCTCATTTTATGTTATGCCTTCAATGAACACATTTTTAAGCCCCTTACCTCACAGTCTTCTGTCCTGATTGCAGCACGTGAGAATGAAATAACAGGGCTGCAACAATGGAAGCCGCTGCACCAAGAACGTGAAGTGTCGAAGTAAACATACTA
The DNA here is from genome assembly GCA_013399195.1 of Dicrurus megarhynchus. Classification (NCBI taxonomy): domain Eukaryota; kingdom Metazoa; phylum Chordata; class Aves; order Passeriformes; family Dicruridae; genus Dicrurus; species Dicrurus megarhynchus. The sequence goes on from VXAD01010096.1 coordinate 1,572,537, forward strand.
AAAATGTCAAAGGCATTGTGTCTAAAACATTGTGAATAGCATATAAGAATGTATAATAACACAATTGTTGCTTTATTAAAGTAATAGTGTCATCAATGTTGTTTCAAATACCTTTGAAGTCTGACTCATCTGCAGGTAGAAACTGGAAAGAAGGATTAAGCCACTTTAGGATGAAGATACAAGCCAAACTATTTTTTTTTCTTATCAACATACTATGTGACACTTTCTAAATAAATACTATAATAATGCTGGAAAAGGCATTATTCTTCCCTCTGGTGGACCAAGGAGTACTAGGGAATACCACAAAGTATGATAAAATGTATTCATGATACCCATATGTAGAGAAAAAGTTCTTGCTCATGAAGTTATTTTAATATTTGTAAGTGCCATCTGCAATCAAATGCAGAAAAAGATTTAAGCTATCCTAATCTACCTTTGTTATCAACATAAGAGATGTTGTAAAAAAAAGAATTCCTACCATGGCCTCATACCACTTAATAACAGAAGACAATTTTTTTTTTTATTTTCCACTGGTTAATCACTGGCTGGATGTCCCCGTGCCTGTAGGAAAGAATCTTCTTACTGACTGTACACACTGACACAGAATGGTAAGAAGGAATTAGTGTGAAACAGAGAAAAAGGTCATCAGGCTGAAGAGATACTTTGCTACTACCTACATCTCTATAAATCTCAAGAAGGAAAAACAGCACAGGCTTGAGCAGTGGTGGTAGGAGTGTCCTGAACATGAAACCTCTATACAATAAATCCTTACAGAACAGAAAACTCAGGAAAATGAAAAAGAATTAAAAAATACCAACACCTGAATCAAACAAAAGACAGACTCCTCACCTTAAATTAGATATGAATGGGCAGGTTATACATATTCAGAGTGTCAGAGTGAGGATTACATGTAGAATTTTATTGTTTAATGAACTGGGCAGTTTGTTTCTATCATAAAGAGGCGTTGAGAGGCAACTGTAAGCAAGATAACAGCTATTTGCACCACCCAGATGAGTGGATAATGGTTTGTTAGGCTTTATATTGGGAGAGGGAGAAAAAGGAAATAGATGCCTTTGCTGAAAATAAAAGAATAATTATTTTTGGAATGGACAATTACAAAAGTCAGCGGCATTGAAAAATTTCAAAACCAGACCAAACTGGTTTTGGGATCTGAGCATACAGAAGGTTTCCAAGTTCATAACCAACAAAACAGTCAAAACAGAAAAGGAAGAGAAACAAGAAGACAAACTGAAAAGGCAACCAGTGGAGTGGGCACTGCAGAACCATGGAGACTTGCACTTTTGATGCTGCACTTCATTGTTCAAATAGTTGTGAAATATCGACTTAGATGTACTCCATCATGAATCAGGACCAAAGTCAAACATGTTTTGACTTTACAGGCTACAGAGTGGGAGAATAACAGATATTCTTCAACCACTCTTTGGTCTTACAGCAAATTGGAGAATGCAGTAATTTTCCACTGAGGAAATTTTACACTAAATTAATATTTACACACTAATTCAAATACAGTGTTAGAGGTATTGAAGGCATCTTTACAGAATGAGAAATAATTTGAGGGTTGTGCATCCTATATGGACTGTTGGGAATTAAACAAGCAGAAAAAAGGGGGGTTGCTGCCTTCTTTTTCCAAGACCTTTTTATACAACTGATTTCAATGGTCACTTGGCATTGCAGAGTCTTAAGATGTTGTCATAGCCAGCTAGGGGTTGGAAAATGTATATACAGGAAGATCTTAAAGGAAATAAATAAGAAAGCAACTCACTTTGGAAAGAGAAAGATGCAATCAGCTACATTTTGTAGAGGTATTTAGAAGGAAAGGCACTACAGTTTTGTCATATGCGTTCGCTGAATGTAGGGAAAGGAAAATGCAGTGGTATCTATTCAGCCTTGTAATCCTCACATCCATGGCAGGTGGGTTCTTTCCCAGGAATATAATAGTTCTTCTGAGGTCTTTCCAGAAGGAAAGAGGGGAGAGCACTAGTGTATAATAACAATGGAGTTTTGACAAAAGGAAACTCTGACAAGAAAATTTGTTTCCAAGGCCAAACAAAAGACATAAAGGTTTCCACATTTATTTTGTCAATGAAAACCAGACCTTCCCCAGGGTCTGACAAACTGTTTACTAAAATTCATGGATTCCTTCCTTCCAGTCCTGGCAATGACCCGAAGTATGTGTGATGTCTCCTTCAATGAAGGCTTTCTCCAGAATCTCTGAAGAGTCATTTCTGTCGTGTCTGTCATTCTTTCTCTCCTCACTTCACTGCTACCTCACTCCCCCTCCTACTTCTTTAAAAAGAATATAACTGAAATAAAATACAAATTAAGTTAAATTAATAAATACAGCAACAGCAAACATTGTGTTCAAATAAAGAATGTTTCAGTGATCATCATCTTACCCATTTCACACACCTGAGGCAAGCAGGAGTAGGCATTCATTATAATGTGCTACCAGGCAAAAGAGAATTCAAAGCTAATAAACTAATAATGAAAGAAGTATATGAATTTTTTCCTCTTACAACTTTCCTTTTTCATGTAGGAGTACTTTTTTTTTGTCCTTACTGGTTAAGGAAGCTAAGCTTACTGAAAAAGACTCGATTTAACTCCACTCATAATTATATTACCTTTTTCTAAATGCCCTTGAATTTTTAAGCTTCTTCATAAGAAAGCAAGAATAGTATCAGGCTACACACATACAGAGTGATGTCTATCAAGACAAAATTTTATGTCTTGTAGCTGCTGTGCAATAAATAAGAGATACAGAGGAACAAGGAAAACTGGATTTGGCCCACAAAAAGTAATGCATAATAAATTTAAAATATTAGCTGAGGAGGAAGAGGAGAAGGAGAAGTTGTTTGTTACCAGGATAAGACTTTATATGGGAATTTTTAGCCAGTAGAATATTTTTATGGACATCTTCTCAATTCCTGAAAATAGGGGTTGGTAATGGAAATGCTGATAAACATTTTGGTGTTCATAGGATTGTAATATCCTGTTTAATGCAACCAAAACTGCAAGGTATGCTTTTTATCCTTTTCTGCTAAGAAGGCAATTACACAAGCATCTTGTTGAAGTAGTTTATAATATGTATAAACAGGCAACATTAAATCAACTGGTGATTGACTCCTCAAGAGAGAATGTATTTCAGTTAAACTTGTGAGTTACCATACTTCTTTATATATAAAAGCCCTTTAAGCAGGACGCATGATGGTGTGATACCACTCATCCTAGGCTCAGGTTGAAAATTAAGGAGCTCCAAAATATAAATACTCTATTTTTGTTCTTTTCCTGCTATCTTAATTTTAATGTTTACAGAATGTGATGAAAGCTGGTTGTATTTGCATTTTATTTAATCTTAGGGAAGACTAAACTTCACACATCTGGTGAAGGCAATCTTCTAAAGTGTTTGCTTATGTAAATTAAAAATAAGATTTTACCTGCTTCATTTCTAGGCAATTTATTTGTGCTCACAACTGTAACTAACAAAGATTACATTTTTGAATCCATATAATTCAATTTATACTCACTTTAATTCACGTCCTATTAGTATTTTTTTGTTTCTATCCCCATAGTCCTATGTTCATAAATATAAACTAAAAGAGCTTGTTTGGGAAAAAAAATGAAATAGCAACTCCCATAAACAATAATTCTCAATTCTGTGTTTCTTCTGTGACTAGAAACTTCAGACAAGAAATTTGCTAAGAAATTCCATACTTTTGGAGAAGTTCTTATTTCAGGATTATGATTCCAGTTCAAATATATATTATTTATTAATCTTCTTCTGTGGGTGAAATGGTGAAAACTAAAATATTTAACTTCATGTTTAATGTTTCATCATAAATCAGTTCCAGTCACCTTGTCCGAATTGTTGTTGTGTCCCTTTGAATGCTCTTCAACTCATGAATGTTTGTTAATGCAGCATCTATGCAAAGTTCCACATAAACAGCATCAGGCTACCATTACACAGGCCACCCTTACACTTCTACCTTTCTGAGCTGTAAAATGAACATGCATCTTGAAATTAGTTTAGCCTGATTTATTTGCTGCTCAATTTTGCTGTCAGTTTATATTCTTCTGTCCTCAGACTGCCAAATCACCACATCTCCATACATTTCACAGCCTATCTTGGTTAAATGTCATCTGAGCATTTTGCTATCTGTAGCTGATTTCCACCTTTGAAGATATGCAGACCCAGGAGGTCTTCTGGGTAGCCTCTAAGAACCCCCCTTGGTGCCCTATTATTTGCTGCTTATCAAAAATCTCCACTGAAAGTTCTTCAGCCTTTTTTCAATCCGTGTATCAGTATTCATACCCAAGCCTCCACAAATTAATCTGAGGGTGAGATTTTGCAAGAGATTTGAAAGCTTTACTAAAATCAAACTACAATGCATCTGCCACTTCCCTTCACTCACAAACTTAAAAATTCTGTGCAATACAAAGCAAATAAAGTGAGCCTGGTAAGATTTATTCTTTACAAATCAAGCTGCGTATTGCTCATGGTTATCTTTTAGAAAAATTAATTAGACTAACAGGGCAGCTATTGCCAACAGTCAGAATAGTATAAGTCTCCTGAGGACAGCTGTTCCTGTGAATTGCATCCCAAATTTAGAAAGTAGGAACTTTCCGATTTCAAGAACTGGAGGAAGATAGCAGAGAATGGTTTGCAGCAGGTTTAAATAATAGGATCACTATAGATATAATGTTATGCGACCTTAAAATTTTTGAACTTAAAAAAATAATCCAAATTCCTGACTTTGAAAGAGGTACAGGGCAAAATTCACTGCAACTGAGTTCACATGAATAGAGAGTAGAGACGTGATGATGTATCCTAGCTGAAAGTTAGTTTTTAAACCTGAATTCCAAAGAAAACTCTCCAGTTATCATTGCAGGCACAGGAGTCACTACATTTGCCTAAAAGTTCCTAATGAACATCATAAGATAGACAATGAAAAAAAAATATGTACACATTTATAGATCTTTAAAAACTGTAAATTTTAGAGATGAAAGAGGTCAACCTCTTACACAACTCTGTTTATAAATATGTTTGCGACAGGCAGAATTTGTACATATGGTTATGGAATTTTCAATGAAATTAAATGGAGAAATGCATCTCGGATTAAAATTAGGCTATAAATAGTCATATATCAAGTAATAATTAATGTCTTTGCTTTCCTTCATGACGCTTCTGTCAGCCCATTCCTTCAGCTTCTCAGAGTCCCTCACAGTGACAGCTCTGCCATGAGTGTACTGACTACTTGCACCAATTTTCTGTTGTGTAAACCCGATGATAGTGCCTCCATTCCATTGACCACCTAACCAATGAAGACATGGAACAGCATTAGCCCTTGAATTGTCCCTTGAAGAATGCAACTTATATAGTCATTTATCTGTTCTACACAAAGAAATCAAAGTTACTATTTGAAATTTTACTTTTGCAATCCATGTCCTGAGGGCTAAGATTAGTTTCATTAATGTTACAGAGAATTTCAGAGTGAAAAGAACTCCAGATCCAAACTTCATTGGTTTTATCAACATAATTCTGAAGTCTACAATGTCATTGTCGAACATAAATATCAAGTCAGGAGAGAAGAAGAGGTAAAAGACACACTGAAATAACTCATTATGATTAAATTCAAAGTTAGAGTCATTTTCACATATATAACTAAGATTGTTTATAAGAATAGTTTCTGGATTTTAAGAAATTATTCAACTGTATAAAAAAGCAGATTCATGAATCTTTGTAGAATTCAAAGCTCTGTTATGTATTTGTTATTTCATCCCTAAATAAATTATTTGCCCATCTGTAACAGGAATATTAAAGCAATTTACTAGAGGAAAGGGTTTTTTTTTTTCTCCCACTTTTTTAAAGTTTTATCCAAGCAGTAGCCCTTGGCTAATATAAATTATCATAGCTCAGTGGTTATAGTAGATTTTACAATTTACATTAGAAGCCTATCGAAGGCAAAGTTTTACCTAGTTGTGGAAATTTTAAAGTCATAATAATAATCCGTTCTTATACTGGCTGTGTGTATAACAAAATGCAAATAACATAATCCTAAAGTACTACCACAGTAGGAAAATGTGGAATTATTACAGAATCACTGCAGTGCTTAAAGTGGTGAACAGGTTTTGCTTCAGCTCAGGGCAAGAATTAATTTTTCAGTCTTTTGAAAATCTGAACTTCTCTGTATTCAAATGATAGGTAAGGTAATATTTTGTGATCTTCCTAACTTCTCAAAACCAGTCTTGGGGGAATAAACCTTATTTGCTTTCCTTACTTGCCACCCCAAGTAGACTTCTTCCTGGCTCTTTTTTTTTTTTGGTTCAGATGAGTCGGACTTTTTTTTTTTCAGTTTCAAAGATGCAAAAACAAAAGACAAGTACAAGAAGACTTATTATTACTTTAACTGTTGAATTTTCCCTGGCAGAATGCTATAAAATTTTGGCATAAAGTATCAGCTGTAGCGTAGCAGTCTGCTTTAGAAAATAAACTTTCAAACATCACACAGTATAAAAGGTGGTGATATATAATCCATCTCACTTAACAAGTCAAGGAAGCTCAGGACGTGATGAGCCCAGGGGTGGCTCATCACACTTCCAGTTGTAACATACGCCATTCACTCATATCTATAAAAAGTATTTCCCCACAATAAGCTTGTTCCTCTTAATGAAAGCTTCCATTTTCCTTCTTCTTATTAAATTATAAGTAAAAAGAGATGAAATTTAAAACCCAAGCAGAAAGTATCTGAACACCTACAACAGTCCAGAGCTAACTTTCTTGGGCTTTAAAGCTTTAAAAAGCTTTGGTGAGCAGTTAGCATATCCTCCTAATCAGCATAATTGTATATGATCAGAAGTTTATTTGAAAATATGAAAATAGCTACATGCCTCTAAAGGAACTGTATGGATCCTAATCACATTAGCTACATTTTCAGTATCTGGCATACTGGCAGAAGCTCTTAATTGTCAAACTCCTGACTTTGGTAGTCTCTTAGATCTCAACTTTGAACCCTGTGAGTTTGTATTTAAAGAGAAAGAACATTTCACTTCCACAAAGATTGCAATTATTTTCAAATATGTCCATTTCATCCATAATGCTTCTTCCTTAATTTGTCTTTTGAACATTGACAAATTACCAAGAATCATAAAGATATTGCATATTCATGACACATAGCCTTGTGATTCTGCTTGATATTTTCATATGTTACAGTGAGAATAAAATCAGCAGTTTTCCTTTTCTTTTACAGACAAAAAGAATAATTTATCCTGGTTTCTTGACAACACATCAAAAATGCCCATAACCTGCTAAACTAAACCATGAAGATCCACAATAGAATTTTATCCTCTGAAAAATATTTTAACATCAATATTCTGCCCAGCTGAACAGACATCTATCCTTAATTTTCACCTATTGAGCCACAATGTCAAGTAAAATGGGGCAAGTGAAACATCAAAATACTTGCTTACAAATTAAGGCCCACCTATGAGGGGTCAGACTCTAATTTTTAAATATCAGTTGCATTTCAACTACAGAAATGTCTAGAGCTTGACCAATGGGCTTTCCTGGATTCTCATGTATGAGAGGACTGCAGTTGCAAGTGGCTTTTAGGAAAAGTCCAGTTTAGGCAAAGGGAAAAGAGGATTTGTTTTTAACAGAAATATTGGCTTCGGAATAGTTATAATTTTTTAAAACCTTTTTAAATTCGAAGGAAAGCAGGATTTCTCTGTCCAGTACTTTTCTGCTGTTTTCCTTTCAGCATGTAGGAGAAATTTCTTGTGGAAATTGAGGTAGTAGAGCTTTTAAAACAGAGACATGGAAACATTACCTATAGTTCTGTCAAGACATGGGTCTACTTCAATCAATCACCTTTTCTCTGGCTCCTTCTGGAGTGATTCATTCTCTAAGCAGATCATGGCAAGAGTAATAGCAGATATAGGAAATACTTTGAAGTGCTCCGTCTGAGGACAAGGAAGAGAAGAAAAGCCTTTAGCTAAAAACTAGTTAGTCCATTTGAAGACATTTGAATACAATAGGCTGGAAGACCGGAAGGTGATTTGGTGAATCAACTGTAGAAGTTTCCCAGGGATATAAGTTTCTCTTCCACCCTGTTGTTTGTTAGCTTTACTGAACTTAGAAGACATTTATAATCTCCAACTCATCATACATTTCTAACACGAGTACTAGGGAACTCACCTTTCCTCTGAAGCTGAAACTTACATCACCATGTTAGGCATTCATTCCTAGTGGACCCTATTTTTGTTTAAATTTCCTTCTTCGTGAGCATTCCATTTTAATATAAAGCAAGAATTAGACTATGACATTGATATTAATACCTAAAAACTCCATGTGCTTAACTCTAGTGCTGCTGGCAGCAGGTTTCTGTGTGCAGCTTTGGTCTGTGCTAGCTAGTGCTCTCCCAGACAGCACCAACACGTGGTATGGTGGTAGCACAAACAAAGGGGAATTCCTAAACCAGAGGCTTGGGGACAGGTGCTATGTTTCAGGAGGTGACACAGCTGAAATGGTGAAAGCTCGGGAGGTCGTAACACCTGCCCTTAGAGACAACAAATGGTGCTCTGGTGTTCTTCTGGTACAATAATATATGCTGTGAGTTTATTTATTAGTAGTGGGGAGGTGTGATGGTGAAAAGCAACTGTCAGGATGCAGCATATCCCGGAGTCTCCATGGGGTCAAGCGCTATGGAGACCCCCACGTGTGCTCCACACCAGGGCAGCCAGGTCCTGTCCCACTGCCCTGGCCCTGCTGGGGCACTGCTGAGGCAGGGGCTGACAGACCTGGGGGCCTGACATGGGGTCCTGCACCATGACAGGGTCAGGGGAGGCCTCTGGAGGTTGCCAGGTACAACCAGACCATCAGTGCCCCCATGGGCCTGGCAACAGAAACAGGATAGTGCCATTGGAGTTTACTCCCACAAATATTTATTTTCATAAGAAATTCAACATTATGAGATTTGCTTCCTCATAATGTATGAAATTGAAATGGATAGGAAAAGCCACAACAAAACTGCTGACATTTCTGCATGGCTGTGCAGCCTTCTATTAAAAAAAAAAAAAAAAAAGCTATTTATTTTGAACATGAAATTCTATGAGTTCAAGTAAAGATCACTATAAAGGAGGTGAACCACAAGATACTAAAATTGCCTCTTCTCTCTTCTATTACCAGCTGAAGGCCTCCACCCTGAAGTTTTCAGAATGATAATGAGTGATAGCAAAATTAGCATAAAACTGACCTTTATTTATATCCTGGTTTTGTCTGGGATAGAGTTAATTTTCTTCCTAGTAGCTGGCACAGTGCTGTGTTTTGGATTTAGTATGAGAATAATGTGTTGATAACACACTGATGTTTTAGTTGTGGCTTAGTAGTGCTTACTCCAAGTCAAGGACTTTTCAGTTTCCCATGCTCTGCCAGTGAGGAGGTGCATAAGATGCTGGGAGCACAGCCAGGCCAGATGACCTGAACTGGACAAAGGGATATTCCATCACATAGACATGGTGTCAGAATATAACCTGTGGGGAGTTGGCTGGGATGGGCTGATCACTGCTTGGGCATGGGCAGGGCATCGGGCAGAGGGTGGTGAGTAATTGTGCTGTGCATCACTTGTTTCTCTGGACTTTGTTTTCTTTCTCTCTTTTTGTTGTCTCCATTTTCATTATAATTATATTTACTACAACATTATTATCATCATCACTATCATCACCCTCATTATATTCTATTTATTTATATAAATTATTAAACTGTTACCTCAATGGGTTTAACCCGTTATTCCTAATCTCCTCCCCATCCCACTGGGCAGGGTGGGGAGTGTGAGCAAGAGGCTACATGGTACTTAGTTGGCAAATGTAGCTAAACCACGACAAGTTATGCATATGCTACAAATTTTGATTCAGTTACTGAATCAATAGTCTGTGCCAAAGGCAATACTGAAAACTAATAATCATGGACTAACACTAGTCCTGCAGGTATTGGGGGGTCTTATGATGTATCTGCATCTAAGATCAAGGATCAGATATTTAGACAAGGAAACATTTATGTACTATTTTCTACTGTGCTATTTTTTGATGGACTGATTTGTTTGACTGTTTCTTGTTTGGCTTTTCTCAGCTTTTGATGTGCCTCATTTGAAATGTAACCTATTTTAATAAACATAGAATTGGCCTCTCAATGCAACTTCTCCCCTCCATTTAAAAAAAAGTCACTTGTACAGGCAGGAAGATGATGGCACACATAGCCAGTGACACTTCTATTCTCATAAACACAAGGGGAGCAAAGCAGCAGTTTAAGCAGAGGTATTAGACAAGGAGGATTAAGGACCCTTCAGGGAACCTTAGAAAACTCCAGCTTGTCCTCTCCTGGGTCAGTAAGACTATTTCTGAAGTATGGATCATATTAAATCTCCCACAGCTAAGATTTTGGTGCAAGGACTTTCTTTGATACTTAAGTTTTTTTGACATTGCATTCAACTAAGTGCATGGATATAAATAAACCTACATTGTCAAAAAAAAAAAAAAAAGAAAAAAAAAGAAGTATAAGATACACATAAGTACTTTCAGGCATACCAACTTAAAAAATATTTCTGTGAGTATCCATGGCTGTGAACAGGGATTATTCAGACGATTTTAAGTAGAGTGAGTGCTAAAAGAACATAATCCTGCAAAGTATTTTCAGGGCTTTTAGATTGTATCCACTTGCATATCAAAGTGAATAGCCACACCAAAATTATACTGTGCCTTGACTGTAACTCAAATAATATGTCAAAAATTGTCATTAACAGCTGAATCACATCTAGGAGATAATTTCTAAGGGCAAAGATAGTTTACAATAACCTCTTATATCTGGCACTGAAATAGAGTAGGAGCACTGAAAGGCTCTGCTCAAGGTGGTAACATTTGGGTGGGCATAATAATTTGTTAAGCTATCTGAATTACATCACACTTGTTCCTCTGAGCAAGCTGAGCATGGATCACAGAGAGTGGCACAGTCTGAGTGACTGCCTACCTATAGCAATATATTTGAAGAATAAAGGTTTAATATTTCCACTGACCAGAATTTCAATGCTCACATTACAGCTTCATGAAGCTTTATCAGCTGGCACTGTATAAATCCTTCAAGGATTTTTTTCTGCTATCCCCAAGCAAGCAGTGAGAAGTAATTACGTTACCTGAGAGAGGAGAAAATGAAGGCACAATGAAATTTTGAGGGTTTTGTAGGGTTTTATTTTAGCATAAAAAATAAGAAGTAAAGAGCACTGCTTTTGTTGTTGTTGTGGGGTGATTTTTGGGGGATTTTTTTTCCCACTTATGATTCACCTGCAAACTCTATTACCAGTTTAACCAACCTGTCAAATTCCACTCTGAAACTCTTCTAATTCCATTTTGCCTTATCTTCAATACTTATTGAAGCTACTGTTGAGAAATACCTTCAGTTCAGGTAGCTCGGGATGCAGATGCAGTGCAAGCTGCAGGTTGAGCTCTGGGTGGTCGGATCCCAAGGCAAGAGGTTATGAACTGCAGACCCTTTGCATAACAAAGGGCCCAGGAACCTGTTGCCCAGCCAGGGGAATGGACACTGAAAGATACAGCAAAAACTGAGTATTCAGTAGGAAGAGCCAAGACTTTGACATGCTTGGAATGGGAGGATATAAAAGCCATGGGGCTCCTTGGGGTCCTCCCAAGGGGCACCAGCACAGGCTGTTTCTGCATTACTGCACCTTGAATAAAGGCTGTATGGAAAGAGACATCGGCCACAGGAAACCTGGGGCTGAAACAGTGAGGAAACCTGGTCTGATGGTGGAGTGAGTGTGTGAGGAGCCAAGGAGGACCCGTTGGTCACTAGAGCCACCTTCTGTGAAGGGACTTAGGTCTGGGGCAGTGGGAGTGTGACTGCCAGGGAGTCTCCTGAATGGTCAGACGGGGAAGTTTCCTTAACACTACCACACTTACTTCAGCTGAGGTGAGCTGCTCTACTGACTTTCCTGCAAGGAATTTGCTCAGTATTTTCCCAAGGAGACCCGAACTGTGCAGTCTCCCAAAACAACATTGCCATGTTTTTTGTGTGGAAATTTCAAAATCCACACACATCAAAAACCAGAAAACATACTACAGAGAATACTGTGGAGAACATGCCTGTATGGGCAGGAAGATGGACTGCTGGACTTAATGTGCCCTTTGGTCCTGTGACAACTTCTAAGAAATCAGATGAGAAGCTGATGTTCAGAGCTGGAATTATGATTTTAGTTCTGGATCAGTTTGGGGTCTTCACTGGATACCTCTGCATTCACAGTGAACTAGAGAGATGTATTTATGTATTTATCAGCTGCTAATCTTCACTTGGTCAGTGTCACTACTTGGAGTCCCTGTGCTCTAAGGGAAAGCTGTTTCTGGAAATGACATCACAATTGCTGTAAAATTGAAGTCATTCCTGGAAAACACTTCCAAGTATCTGTGATAACCCAGTCACTCTATAACATGTTAAATTATTTATAGTTTGTAGCATTGCAGGGGGAAAATGCTATTTCCATTCCATTCCATTGCAGCAATCCAGTGATTGCTGATCATCAGGGCGATGTGTAGAATTGTTGTTCATCTCTGTGGTAGAGATACATTTTCAAATATTCATAGCTCTGTGCAAGAAATATTTTTAGCCGTGAAATTCTACACAAGCATTCAGTCTGTAAGTTCTTGAGTAGATACATGAACACAGCCACCCATTGAAGGTGTTGGCAAAAAAAAAAAAAAAAAAAAGGAAAGAAAGAAAGGGTATTTTGTGGGAAAAATCTGTTTTGTCCTGGCTCCATAGCCCCCAGGGATTTGTACACGAGTCATTTTCACTTTGAATATACCAAGCACAGCTAGTATTTCAGGTCTAATATTTTGCAAAGGATCATGCTTCTGAAAACGTAGATTTTGGTGTCTAAAGTTGGGGGTTAGATAGTCCAGTTTCAGTCACTAAAATTGGAAATTTGTTTTTCCTCGTGCACATAGAAGAAAACAAATCTTAGGGTGCTCTTCAGAGAATTCAATTTAGAGTCCTGTGCTGATTCTATTTCCCTAAAGTGACTATACTTGGAACAGGTTTACTGAGGGACTTCAAAGGAGTCCCCTGTCCATATAACCATAACTTTTCTGCCACACAAACAAAAAATTGCACACATGCAGGTAGTCATCAGAACCACCTCTTCAAATATGCCTTCCTGCTTTTTATTCTATAGTGATCCCTTCAGGATGTACTGATGCCATGACGATTTTTTGTGTTTTCTTTTAAACCCCTTTTTGTGCCTTCTTGCAGCTTTTGTGTTCCTTACTGCTTTTTTCCTACATTCTTGGACTTTTTTGTTAAGCTGGGAGACTAAACATTTTAGAGGTTTTGTAGTTTGGGATCAACATGCCCCAGACCCCAAGGTCCTCTCCAGAACACATTTTGTAAACTAAGATAGAACCATCCAGGGGAAGGTTCCTTGGGGAGGGGGGCTCATGATAGCCTCTCATTGGGGAATTTATGATAGATATGCTAATTAGTAAAACCTATGTTATACCAGATCTTTGGGGGGGGACAGGGGTTTTTGCAGTGTACACTGAGGTGCATTCGACCTGGATGTAGTGCACCTAAAGATCCTTAAAATAAATACCAATGTAAAATCCCTTTTTCCCTTCTAACCGTGTTTGACTCTTGATTATAAGACCAGGAAAAGGCATCAGTACAACCCTCTTTCTTACCCAATCCTTTTTAGGCCTCTTTTCCTATGCCAGAGGTCTTGGAAAAGACAGACAGGTGACTTAAGTTGTGGACTCTAAAACAGAGTGCCTTACTATTATGAAAAGTTAAAAAAAAAATACAAAAACAATCCAACAATACAATTCATTTTTCCTTGGGAAATTTCTACTCAGTTTCAACTGCAGTTCTATTGACAGTAGAGTGGTAATTAGGCTGTACACCTTCACAAATTAGCTCTTTCCTCGCTCCTCTGTGTTAAGTCTAAGCATCTAGCCTTCTAACAGCTCAAAGTTGGTCTGACACACCTCTTTAGTTTCTAATATAGCAGAGGGAGACAGCAAAAGTATAGTAGAGCCCTGGACTTCTCTAGTAAAAGCAATGTCCAGGGCATGGACAAGTATGAAGGGGCCTTGAAGCATCAAAAGAATCAGGGGGAATCTTCACTGATTCACATTGAATGCTTGTTAACTTTTCCATGCAGCAGTAGCAGCTCAGCTGTCCTGTAAAGCAACTGTATGCCAACAATAGCACGATTCACAAAAGGAATTTCTGAGACACCTGTCAGCAAGTCTAGCAGTATCTGAATTCCAATGGCATAAGAATTAGGCATCTCTCTGGACTCACTAGGAAAGAAAAGAATTTCCTAGTCCTTCCTGAAGAGCCAAGGAAATGAAAAAAGTACAAGCAAAGAGAACATGACAGTGAAAAGGGTGACAAAAACACCCAGTTCTCCATAAAGTATTCAGAAAACTGTGATATCCCACTGATGCTTTTCTTTTGAAAATCCAGTTTTAAAACCATGTCTTTAATAGTCACGTTTCCTAAACTACAAATATAAATATATTTTTAATTTCTCCTGAATAGTGAATGTAATCATCCATCTCATCTAGGCAAGTGTACCTGTATTACCAGTTACATCTTTCTGAAAAATATAGCAGGTTTCCTAACACCATCAGTGACTCTGAAGGTGTTTTATGACGGAAGCTTTAGCATTTTCCTAAGAATAATGTATTTTAATGTTATATTTTCTTTATTTTTCTGCTATCAGTGAAATCCCCCTCTTCCCCTGAGATTCCATGTTTGAAAGTCTACTTGAAATTCTCATTTCAGTTAACCAAACGTTTTGTGGGTTTTTCATTATCAGTGGATGATGAAAAAAATACTGACAGCACAAGGTTCTTGCTCTATACTTGCAAATGTCAATATCACAGCACCATAGTTATCATTTTGCCTTCACTTCATGAGCAAAGCAGGAGTTCCACTTCAAATATTTTAACACTGCACCAAATCAGATTAGAAAGATAGATGAATCTAAAGGGATGGGGTCTCTTCTTTGTGGGCCTGCAATCTTAATTTTGTCCACAATTTGTCAGAAATAAGAGGTTATTCAAAATATATAACTTAGCTAATCAACATAGAATTCTATGTACAGATTGCTTGATCTGTTTTGTTTTCATGGTCTGTGTTCTTAGTTAATTCTGATAATTACCGCATTTTCAATTAAGGAAAAAAATATATGTATCACTGGTAATTCAAAGACCCCTCTCTTCTGGAAACAAGCTCCAATTTATCTCACAGGACTGTATGGGTATCAGCAATCATTCCTTTCAAACACAGGAAACTGAAATGCATTTGAGTAGATGTTGAAATTATAATTAAGCACAAGCGATATTAATTTGCTGAGACAAATCCTTCTAGGACATACACTCACTCTCAGGCAGTCTTGTGTTTGAATGTTGGTCCCTGAATCCAAACACTGACTTGGGAGTCAGTGACTTCCTCTTCCCCTCTCCAGCACCCTACCCCTGTATCTCTCCTGATGTCTCATGACATCCACAGTTCATCCAAGGTTCTGCTTCCCCTGATGCAACCCTGCCAAGCTGCATTTCTCTTAGCGTGAAACACCCAGATCCTTTTTGCATGTAAACCAAGACACAGGAGGAAAAGGAGCCAATGAAGGCTGGTGTCAAACTTATAGATGGGGGGGTGGGGCAGAGGAGATATGCACAAGGTAAGTGTGTGGACTAAGCAACTGTGATGGTAAACAGCCTCATTTGACTGAATTGCTGATGTACTGTAGTTTCATTTGTTTAGTGCCCTGCCTTTGCATTTATTGCCTTCAGAAAGGCAGAGGACAAACAAGGGATAAAAGCTCAGTAAAGAATTTTTTGTACATTTTTCCTTAAGAAAAAAATATTTTACCTTGTTTTAATTTGAAGAACAGTAAATCCTAGACCTGTCTGAGGATGATCTCACCATTTTGAGGTGAACTAGCATATACACACAGCATCCAAATCAAATTTCCAGTTCGTTAGATACACCCAACTAACACAGCATCATGCAAAGTGGGTAACAAAATTAAAGAAATAATGAGTGCTTCCTGCTTCCTTTCCTGAGTGCATGTGCTAAAAAAACTGACCATGATGATCTAAACCACACAGAAATATCATATATTAAAGACAGAATCTTTAATGATATGCCAAACTTTGGAAGTTCCTATCCCACTTCATAAGTCATGGAAAGATGAATGTGTTCCTTTCCATGGTCTAGGTAAGTAATCACGATACAACCACAGCCAATGGCTCTCAACTGCTGTCTTGACAACTTCTAAAAACCAGTTCATCATAGTGGAGATCCCCATGTTAGCCAGGTCAATATCCAGAATACTTCAATGTATTCAATACTGACCAATAAAACCCTAAAAGGGAAGAAGGCTCAGAGGAGATAGAACAGTGTGCCCACAAAATTCAGGGTATGATGCAGGGTGTGACTGACCACAGCTGTTTCAAAGAACCTGACTTGTATGTCAACATGGAAGGAACTGGGGGGTGGCTTTTGTTTTAGGTATCCAAGATCAGGTGAAGGTGTGTTTCTCCCTGAGTTCATTAAAAGGGTTGGAATGTCTCTCTAAGTTATAGAGTTCCCCAGCATGAGGAAAGTGAATAGGTAGCTTAGCCCAACATAAACTATAAAAAACAGACAACTAGAAAAAGAATTTTATAGTGAACAGTGGGCTTGAGCTGTCTTCAACTCACATAATCATGTCAGATTACTGGGGACACCCAGGATCATGACAGTGAAAATATTATAGAAACCAATAATGGACATTACATTGGTAGCATGATTGAACTATGTATTGCAATTAGTATATTTTGCTAAGTGTAACCTACAGTTGTCATTTGTATCATGATTTCAATATATATTATTTCTGCTAATAATTTTTTTTTATTTCTGCAATATATTTTATTTCTGCAAACTCAGAAATCCCATGGAGTACTAATACCCTATAAGTAAGTAAATTTTATGGTAAACATTCATTAAACACCCTCCATCTGTTGAATATCTAAAACAACCTCATCAGAGAGTATTAATCCGACAGCCAGTCATGACTTGACTTTAGGCCCAATTGGACATAAGTTCTGTTCACTTTTTCCAGAGCTGTACTATTCCAAAATTTAGATATAGTAAATTCAGGTGTAGGTAATTTGACCCACATATAACTTTTTTCCATCAAAGAACTCTTGCAAGAGAAAGTAAACTGTAAGAATTTTTATTCCTTTAAGGCTGGTTTAGTTCTTATTTAAAGCTCTTTGGAAAAGGGTACATCAAGGCATTATGTAAAAGGAAATTATTTATTCAGTACAGGAATGGTAACTCAAAAACATTTTTTTTCTCAGACATATTTTCTCTGGTTATCACTTTCTATTCACAGTAGTACAATTTTCTGTTCAAATAACTAGAGGTTATGTAAGAAAAAAAAATTGTAGTGTCCTCTACAGAGGCATCTCTTAATAAAAAACAATGGGTACTGTACAAACCAGCATGCTATTTAAGCAATGTTGGATACTAAAGCCATTTGGTATCACACAGATCAAACATGGGTGATTAATTACAGACCTAATAGGAAAAGTAAACTATCCATCCTCATTGCAGAACAGTAAGCATATATCTTCTTAATCACAGTGGGATTATAACATCCTGCTCTCCACAGGTGTGTAACTTGGTGTCACCAGCATCTGCCATGAATCATATAGAGTTATTATTCTCATTTTACAGGAAATAGAGATGAAAAAAATGATACAGTATTCAATTCCTGATTGCACTAAGAGAAAAAAGTAGTTATGTGCAATTTGGACTGTAATATTTCTTTTTCGTTGTCTTATTTGGCAACTTGTTTTTTCCAGCTAATATCATCATTATGCAACACATAAATGCACTTATTACTGGCACCTAATCTTATTAACTAAACAGCAATTATACTGCTATTGAAGGACTACAGCAGAGCACACGGGTATCAGGTTTTCTTTTTTTACTCTGCTGTGGTATAGCTGTTAAGAACAAGATGTAAGTCAAGTACATTTTGCCTAAAAATAAAAATTTCAAAGTTTTGGTCTGAACTGCTGGGTTTTTGTTGTTTTGTTGTTTTTATTTTTTAACTTGAAAGCTGTCTTTTTCTTTCCAACCATTTCATTTGTATCCAGATAGATGCCACTGCTTAGACAACAAATTGGAAGTTATGTTCTGCTGTAAACACCCAATCCGCGTTACAAACTAGAGGAAAACTTAAGTTACTTGGGTTCCAGGACATCTCTTCCATCATTACCACACTGCCATTTTTATTGCATTTTGTTAGAGGAAAACACACCTGTTGGATCTGACAGTGAGGGAGGGGAAGCTACTGCAGCTCCATGTCACCCATGTCACCCCATGTCAGGACTGTTCCCAGTAAACACACGCACACAGAATACACATTTGGGCTTCCCCACCTGCCTTTGTCTCTCTCTGCTGCTTTGTGGGTATGTGGTTGAGTTTTTATGACAAAACAGATCTGTTGTATATTCTGAGTTGTATATATCTGAGTTATATTTGAGGAATTTTAAAATCTGGATCCATCCAATGCAAGGCAATTGGTTTGTGACCTGGTTGCAAAGTTGTACTCTATGGAATGTATTTTGTGCTATTTTTGGTAATTCAGTGACTTGGGACCCAATCCAAAATTCAATGAAATGTGTGAAAAAGTCTTCTTAATTGTTTCATCATATTTGCATATACATGAAGCAGAAGTGGATTTTTCTACGTTTGAGTCTGACCCCTGAAGCTAAAGAGATCCAATCCTTTAGAACAACTTGTTTGATTTTGACATAAAGTTTGGGAAACATGGTGGTTTCCTTTCTTATTTCTCCCAATACAGGATTACCATGGATTGGGGGTAATCAATTTAACAACTGTATATTTAAAATACATATATAAATATGAAAGAAGAAACCTCTTGGAGGTGAGATCTGTACTTAAACTGCTTGTGTCTTCAGAATAAACCTTTGTAGAGCAAGAGTTCTTGTCAGTTTGTCTGTCATTTATAACAAAAGTGCTTGGTAATTGACTCAGAGGAAGACAAATTCATGTGCTGATTCAGGTAAAAGAAGTGGCAAATGCCAAATCCACCCGCTTTAATAATGGAAAGCCAGCATTCCATTAGGGTTAGCTGGTTATGTTCTGCAGGTTCTGCTCACACAGCAATTATTGTTTCATTTTGTTTTGAGTGAAAGAACATGGTGTCTAGTTGTATTTTAAAATGAATCCTTTCTGTCAATTTTGCTTTTCCTGCTTCATAGATTCCTAATGATGGGTTGTAGTGAAGTGTAGAGAAAGGTATATACTGTGTTTGGGAAGCAGTACTTTTTCATACATTGATATTCAATATTCAATATGAGGTAAATGCAATGATCCAGACTCTACAAAGCTGGTGTAACTAGAAATGCTCTCTTTTCCTTTCCTTTTCCCATTCTCATACATAAGTGTAGTGGTTTGGTTCAAAATATCCATTACTTACTTATTTTCCTTCTGTGAGATAAGAATTAGGAGAAAGTAAAGCAGGCACAAAACTTTAAAGCATTTAAACTATAACAATAACGTAAGCCGGTGCCCCTGCCCTTGCCAATTATATAATAGCAATTTGTGGAAAAGCCATGTCACTAATTGGCTGAAAATCTGATTGAGTGCAGACAGATCCTAAGGCTAGGAAGACACAAGTGTATTTTGTGACTATCAGATTACACTCTATTTGGTTCTGATGCTTTTTGTATATTCCATGCCTTCTTGACCAGGAGATCTCTAACTATCTGCATCATGTTGACTCAGCATTTTTAAACATATGCACCAATCAAAAGAACATCTTTTTATAGGGTTTGCTTGAATGATGACTGAAGTTCTTATATTTATGGAATGGAGAGTCTTTTAATGAGGTTTTGATACTTTGAAGTAGGATGTTACTGCTTATCTCTTACCCCTTTATTTCACTACTGGTAACATAACAAAATCAAAACTTAATTGTAAGTACTTACATTGCACAAAACAGATCAATCTGTTCCTCTAAATGTGTCACATGAGAACAGCAGTCAACTCCAATTGATTTCAAAATTATGTGGCACAGCTACTATCATGGCATTTTCCCTAAGTTCAGTCAATACATTTACTACTTTTAAAAATAAATATTCACTGAGCTGATTACCTTCTTTTTTTTCACCAGTTGACTCATGCCTATTACAAATAACCTGCATAGGTATGGTTTGGGTGCATTAAAAAGTATAAAAAGCTAAGAACATACTTTTCTTGAACTTGAGGCTTCTGCTTTTGCCTTGATTCTTCTGAGTCTGAGCTCACACTCAGCCCATCAGTCTTACTACCAGGTCTAACAGCTCCTGAAGTGTGCTACAGACTTGCAGGTGCTTATATAAAAGTTAAAATAAGATGGGTTTAGAAGGACTAAGTGATTCCGTATGTTATCTCAAAGACCCATAGTTCAAGACAGAACAGTTCAAATAATTCATTGCTTTTTTCTTTGATAAAAATGTAGGTTTTAACCTTTTGGGAAGTCTTTCTACAGTGTCAGCAGCAGCTCTAACCTGTCAGTTCAGCAGTACTTCACAACTACTGCAGTTCACTTTCTGTGTGATAGGGAAAAGAGAAGCGAGAATGATACTCAAGCTCTTCCAGGACCGTGAAAAATGCAAGATATGAGTGACCATATCTTGCTATGAGATATTGAAACTATAAGGTTAGTTTCAAAAAAACAGTTGAATGAGGGCAGCTTCAAGGCAGAGTAGGTAATAAATAGAAAAATGATTACAAAATGAAAAAGTTCCTCTGTGATGTGAGAACTGGTTCAGGGGACATGGGCTTAATGACTTCCTCTGTCATATACTGCCTCAGAGACTTTAGGAAAATTACTTAATCTCTTCTGAGCCATGATACAGAGATAGTACATTCCTTTTATTTTGATTTTTTTCCTTTCCTTTCAATTTAAATTCAAAAAGAAGGTTTTTTCCTTATGATACACCTTCAGAAGTCTTTTAGCATTGTCTCCCATAACTTTCTTATTGACAAAGTAAAGTACAGACTAGATAAATGGACAGCAGGAATCAAACAAGTATTTTTTTGAGAACAGGCCAGGGCCTTCCCTGTGCTGGACACAAATGGTTCCAGTCAATTTCTGCCAGGTTCCCAAGGGACCCGCCACACAGGACACTGCCGAGCCCATCAGCAAATGTGGTCGTACCTTCGTAATAATATATTTAAGAAAGACAAGGAAGCACTGAGAGAGAGAAAGAGGAGGGAATTGGAGGGAAACAGTGGGGAAACACCAAGCTCAGAGGAGCAGGACGTGCTCCATGGCAGGGCAGGCATGCCCCAGCAGGGACAGCAGCTTGTGGAAGACCATGCAGAAGAAAATTTTCCCTAATGGGAACATGGTATACAGAGGATCCCAGGCCGAAACAGTTAGACCTTTGAAGGGATTGCACCCTGTAGAAGAAGAGTGAGAGAGGAGGAGCAGCAGAGGAAAACCCTCATCCCACCTTACAATGCCAGTTGTCTCACTGAATGGGCTCGGTATAAACTCGGTATAATCAGTAGCAAGGTGAAAGGAGAAGAGTCTGGAGTAAATTCTAGTTTGGGAAAGGCAAAGGAGAGGTGTTTCTGTAAGCACGTGCTTGTTTCCTTCTTTGTTTTTGTTTCCCAATAACCTAATCAGTACTCAAATATCTATATTATATGCCAGTAAACTAAGTCAAATTCCTCAGAGTCAGGTATCTACTGCCTGTGTCAGTAACTGCTAAGTGATCTCCCTGTCCCATGAGCTTTCTCATTCTTCCTATTTGCCTGTCAGAGTTAATGGAGCATCTGGACAAATACTCTTAACCATCATTTATAAATGTATTTGTTTTATATGTTAAACCAAAAGCATCCCAATAAGAATTATGAGACAATAAATATGAAAACTACTTTTTATAAAAGGAACCTTTGTTCTTATACTGAAGATGAGGGTAAAAACCTGGCTTGTACAGTTAGTGCCTTCAGATGTGAAGATTTCAAAATTAATATATCCTGATCAGGTATCTTCTAGAATATTCATCATACAAAAAAGGTAGATCTTAGGCATGTAGAGGGTAAAATACTACATTCTACAGACTTTCTTTATTCATTTTTTCAGTATTGTCACAGACATTTTCTATAGCCATTCTTCTCAAAGGATCAAACCAGCCCCTTAGACAGGATTCATTTTTCCCTATCCTCTGTAGGTATGTTTGGTGTAAAAATAGACTTATTAGATTAATGGCATAGACTATGTTCAAACATTAGAGCTCATACCATTCAGGACTACTGACATACTGCAACAATTTATAATAGCAATGTGATTTGGAAACTTGGATTCTTAGCAGAGATCTAACATTTAGCTTCCTTGTTAGTTACCCAAACTCAGTAATCTCTCTCTATTCAAGCAGAAGATGATGCTCCTCTCTAGATCAAATAACACTGCAAAACCCTATGATAAACATGCAAAGTATTAGAACAAATACACTGATAATCTACAGTTATAAGGAATCAATCTGTTTGTTGGGCAGTTGGGGTTTTTTCCTAAATCTTAAATAGAAGTTGAAATATTCCTGAGCTACATGAGAATATCACTTGGAATTATTTCAGGTCTGTTTCTCTAAAGCATTTTCTGGTCTTGTACCTTAATTTAAGCAAGTTTCTATCTAAAAAAAAAAAAAGTGCTTAATTTGCCACTCATTTTACTTGTATAACCAGAAGAAAGCAGTCAAAGACAGTAGTTATTCCTCTTGATATTTACATCTGAATAAATCCAAATTAATTGCCTACAGATTTGAATAAGAATAATTTGCACAAGTGATATCAGACTTTATCCAGTTTTACTTTACAGGAGAAAAGTTCTGACTAGGATAAAGTTAACTTTCTTCAAAGTAGCCCCTATACTATATTTTGGATATGTTACTAAAGTGATGATGACAACACATTGATGTTTTGGCTATTGCCAAACAGAGCAGCATCAAGGCTTCATCTCTTTCTCATGCTGTTGACGCAGCAAGTGAGCTGGGAGAGGAAAAGAGGTTGGGAGGGTACACAGACAGCACAGCTGACCCAAACTGGCCAAAATTAACTACAGCATATAGTACTGTGTTCAGAAATTAAGAGGGAGGAGGGGAGAGACATTTGGAATGATGACAGTTGTCTTCCCAAGCAGCTGTTCTGCATTCTGTGGCCCTGCTTTCCAGGAAGTGCCAAAACATCTGCCTGCCAATGGAAAGTAGTGAAGGAATTCCTTATTTTGCTTTCCTTGTGCATGTAACTTTTCTTCACTTATTAAATTCAATCCATGTCTCAATCCATGACTTTTCAAATGTTGCTCTTCTGATAGTTTTGCCTGTCCTGCTGTAGGAGGTGGGGAGTGAGTGAGTGACTGTGTGGGTGCTTAGCTGCTGGTCAGCATCAGCACACAACAAGCACCTGCATCCTCAGAACCATTCCTTGGAAAATAGAAAATACATATTACTGAGGATGGTCCAGTAAAAAGTAAGACTTTTTCAAGACATCATCCTAAAGGTTACATGAAGGTGTCATGCTACCACCATAACAAGATGGGAGGAATTTAGTGGCAGTTAAGAGCATAAGAGGTTTTTTCTGAGAAGAAAGAAGTAAATGAGAGACATCCTAGGGGCAAGTTTCATTGAACCACAATACTAAAAGTTGAGTTGGTTTTGGACAGAATATAGGCTGAAATAAAATAAAAATTTAGAATTAGTACAGCACATGCATAAGCAAAACAAGCTCTTCCATCTGTCCCCAGGCTGGCAAGAAGTGGTAGATAAACTTGGGATGCACTCTTATGTGGGGAGAAATTCTTCATATGGTTCTTGATCGATCTGCTACCCATGGCTTTAATATGGACAGTTATCTCCTAGAAACTCAACAGAGAAAAAATGCATTTAGTAAAAAGTATTATGTTTTTTGCAACAATTTAGTCTTCCATTACTTTCTTCCAATCCCAAGCTAATTTCCTTTTTATAGCTCTCATACTTCCTAACCCTATCAGAAATATCAGGAGAGGAGAGAAAAAAAGAAAAAAAAAGAAGGAAAAAAAAAAGAACCTTCCTGGGAGTATTGTTACCACTCTGCTTCCTATTTGAATCTTAATCAAAATGTGCAATGCATCTTTCCCCTGAAAACATAAGAAGGATGACCTGCTCACAAATATATGGCATAAACTGGGCTGAAATTTTGATTTTTTTTTCCTATTTTGTCCTCATCACATCACAGCTGCACCTTTTTAATAAGAATGAAGTTTGCAGACTCTGTTTCCCTCTTAATTATTTTCAAATTTCTTGACTGCTCTGTATATTTTTATCTTCTGAATTCTTTCTGTGTCTCAGCAGCATTTCTGCTTTTGCCTTCTCTATCCCAGTTTCATCTCACTTTATCTTCTCCATCCTATTTGCTCCTCTGTATTTTTAAACAACTCACTGATAGATGTCTATAGATTTATATTCCTTTCTCTCCTTCTTATTTTGGTGCTTTCTATCAGTCAGTTATCCTTTGAAGTATTCCCATGTTTGCTTAAACTCAAGGGCCAGTATTATATGAGTAAATATAAAACTCTGTCTGCCTTTGTGTTATAAAGCTGCCTTTGACTTTTGTAGCTGTTTTATGTTTTGCATTTAGCCGAGATTTAGGATCTGTGGATATCTCAAAATATTTAAGATCATTGGGAATTTAGGAATGAGTGTGGATATAAAACACCTAGAAGAAAGATAAAAAAGACATGGATTCTGGGTTATGCAGAGAAAGTTTAAGAAAAATAGGCACTGGAGTCCTACATTTCCAGAGAACTCTGGGTGATTTTAGATATGCATCTCCCACTTCCTACTCCTTTGTCCTGTGGCAAAGCTTCGGTGTTGTGAAATAAAACGTCCACTAAAGCAAATGAAAAAATAGCAGGGCATTTGAAATGTGATTCCTGTGTCACACTGAAGGCATTGTGTTTGCCAGCTGGTGGCCAACCAGCTGGATTTAGCTATTTATCCAAGACCAAATCCTCAATGGGTACAAATCATTACAGCTCAATCAGATGAGAGCTATGGTATTTTGCACCGAGTAGCACTTCTCCAGGGAATTTATTTTCTCCACAGGGAATTTACTTTCTCCACATTCCACCCACTACAACAGGTGGACCAAAGCCTGGCTTTCTGTGCCCAGTCTAAATAAGAACTCTTTCAAACTCTAATCTAGGTCTGCATATATGCACAATACATATATATATATAAAAATCTTTATATAGCATATTGACATTGACATTTCTATAACAGATCTCAGTATTCATAATTTATAGTAAAGATTTCAGCCACACATTAAAATTGATATCATTTGGCATTTTTTTAAATTTATTCAGGACTTGGGGGGCATGAAAACTGGAATAAGGTAATGTGTTTGTTCAAGGCATACACTGGGAGTTGTGTTAACTATACTCATGGTTTGCATTGTGGTGCTATGTGTTTAAATGTAAAATCCAAAAATATTCAGTCCTATTTTCATACCTTTTTTTTTTTTCTTACTGATTTCAGTGTCTATTTCACCGACCTTAGACATTGAGAGTCAACTCCACACTAAAAACACCTGGGTTTCTGAGTCATGGACTCCAAGTGCACTTTTCCACTAAAAACTGAACTTTTGTCAGTAAATTTGAGTAGTGAGAGAGCTCTGACCAAATGTGGGTGGGTATTGTCAGGTAGGTTTAGCTGTTTGGTAAGCTCCAGCAAGTGCACTGAGTAAAGGCTGCCTCCAGAAGTGAGGTAGAACACTCATATCAGGTGGGAGTTGGGGCAAGATGATGGATAGAGATGTGCGTTAGGCTTGTGTTGAAGGCATAATGTCTGTGTGCATCTTTATGAGAGAGTCACTGGCTAAAAACTAAAGGTATCACTATGTTGGAATCTGAAACTCTACAGGGAAATGAAAAAAAATTAGAAGTTAAAATACATTATTTGTGCATATTGGCATTACCCATATTCAGTGGTTGTTGATGGGAAAAAAAGAGAAAGGAGAAAGACAAGAAGGGAATGCAGAGTTTGTGGCATAAGCTACTGAAGCTAAAGCAGCTGTAGGCTTCAGAAACTGTTTTACTCCCTCCAACCTTCACCTACTTTCTCCTAGAAGACCATTTTTCCTCTGTCTTCTATCAACACATGCAAATTTCAGTGTGTGCTGCAGTTCTGTTGCTCTAGGTGCTGCTGGTTTCCTTGCACCACTGAAAGCTTACAAACCTAGCTTGAAAGCTAAGCTTCAGCAACATTATCTCTGATATTGAGTCTTTTTAAACTGTCATATATTTATATTAAATGACTGAAAAATAATCCTAAACAATAAAAGAAACAAACCCAAATCCTCTTGCAGCAACAAAGTTATTTTTTTGAGAAAGTGAAAATTATTAAAAGCTAACACTTCTCAATTTGAAATGAAGAACAATTTCAGATTTGGTCTTTGAGTAGAGTTTAACTAGTCTGCTTTCAATTTCTATTACTAGGTCCAAATCTCTCCTCATACCCACGGTTCTGTAGGAAGTAGTGTTCCACCTGGACTCCACTTGCTTCTCTAAAAAGATACAGGTCCTACACAGCTCCAGTGAACACCTTGGACCTTAGGGTATCTCAAAGGCATTTGATGCCTCTGTGAAGGAAACAGAATCAATTCTGCCTGCTTGGGTTTTTTTTTTTTTTCTTTTCTTCTCCTTTTTCTTCCTGAATATAGCCAAGCAAAGACTTGTTTTAAAAGTTCTATGCACAGCACTTGACAAACCATTCGATCATATCAGTTCAGTGTAAACCAAAAATTTAAGCCCTCCATAGGGAGTGAAAACATTTATCTGAATGCTGATAGGTGAATTGTATTCTTGAGGCAGGGGTTAAAATCCTTGAGCTTTGTGTTTCGCTTTGTTTTATTTCAGTCCTGAAATCTATTCTTAAACAAATCAGGCAAACACACCTTACCAAGCACCATGGGGAAAAGAATATAGGGATTCATAAATATTCTCCTAGTTTGTATGCATGATTCACTGTCTGGTGGCAAAAATCAATTTGTCTCTTTAAAAAGGCCCCCTTGGGGCTAGAGGAATGCAGAGCTGTAATGGTTTACTGTCTTGAGAGCCTTTGTCTGATGACAAACAGAACTGGAATTGACAACAGAGAGTTATAGTCATGAGTAAAATTATTCATGTGATATGACTTTTTCCCTCACCTGGCTTTGCAAAACTGCACCTGCAAAACAGTGTATCTATGTCATTCATGTAGTCACCTTGATTGCATACTTCCCTGGTATTTACAGGCACTGACAGGGCTTGCATTTTTCTATCCATTTATATGTGCTGATATAAATCAGCAAATCAAGCCCTCTGCCGTCTGCACAAATGTACAGGCGATGGTAAATATTAGACCATGCACAACAGAGAACCCCACTGAGAATGTTCCAACCTTTATGTCACAAAGTGAAGCATATGAAAGAAAAGATGCATGTCTACACACATTTCATTACTTTAGAGGCAGCATCAGAGAGTAGAGACAGCACTAGGCAGAAACTCAGAAAACACAGGTTTTATTCCCAGTTCAAGCCTTGATCTGCTGTATTGCTTTGGACACATAATATTACCTGTCTGTAGCTTCTCCCCTTTTACTAGATCCTATTTTCTTTAATTAAAAGGTAAAAATTTGAAATACCATCCATTTGTACTGTAGCTAATGCAGAGGGTCTTCTGCCTCTTACAGTCACCAGCTATTTTTGTGTTACGGATAAGATTATTCATAATACCATCCCAAATTTAACTCTTATCTTAAAAATATCAGTGGAGCATTGGTAGTTGATATAGCACAAAGGTTTGGCCCAGTACCTGAGATTTTTTTAAAACACCTTGCTTTTTATCTACAAATAAAATTTATTACTTATTAATTTTACACTGAAATTAACTAAGGCTTCAATATATTTAATGTGACATAGGAAATCACAGACTGTGGCAATGAAATGCTGAACTGGTCACAAAACCTTTTGAATTCCTATTTGCTCTGTTTGAAAATCTTGAAGTCACCTGTATGTTTTCTAATAAAGTTGTTGTGGTTTAACCCAGCTAGCAACTAAGCACCACACAGCTGTTCACTCACTCCCCACCCATGTGATGGGGGAGCAAACTGAGAGGGTAAAACTCTGAGGGTAAAAGTGAGAAAACTCATGGGTTGAGATGCAGTTTAATAGGTAAAGCCAAAGCCACACCCACAAGCAAAGCAAAACAATGAATCCATTCACTATTTCCCATGGGCAGGCAGGTGTTCAGCCATCCCCAGGAGAGCAGGGCCCCATCACACGTAACAGTGACTTGGGAATACCAATGCCTTCAGTCCAAACACCCTCTCTTCCTTCTTTTTCCCCACATCTTTATAGTCTGAACATGATGCCATGTAGTACAGAATGTCCCTTTGGCCAGCTGGGGTCATCTGCCTGGGCTGTGTCCCCTCCCAGCTCCTTGTGCACCCCCAGCCCTCTCTGCTGGGGTGGGGTGAGAGGCAGAAAGGGCCCTGACTCGGTGTCAGCACTGCCCAGCTGTAACGAACACATCCCTGGGTTATCAACACTGTTTTGGTCACAAATCCAAAATACAGCCTCCTGGTAGCTATGAAGTACTATGAAGAAAATTCATTCTACTCCAACCAAAACCTGCATGAAAGTGTAACTAAA
The DNA here is from genome assembly GCA_013399195.1 of Dicrurus megarhynchus. Classification (NCBI taxonomy): domain Eukaryota; kingdom Metazoa; phylum Chordata; class Aves; order Passeriformes; family Dicruridae; genus Dicrurus; species Dicrurus megarhynchus. The sequence continues at coordinate 1,601,356 of VXAD01010096.1, forward strand.
AAAAAATTTTTGAAAACAAAAGGAAAAAAGAAAGAAAAATAAATTATTAAGAAAACTTGGTTTTCCCCTCAAATGTGTTTGGTCAAACGAGAAGTGTATCAATTCAATAAAATGGAAACTCTGACTAGTGAACATGGTTTCAGTTGAAAAATGGAGAAAGATGGTTAAAAACAGGTAAAAAGATGTCTGGTCTCTATGAAGGTACTCAGGGAGATAAGGATATACCCTAAGTTCACATTATATGCAGCGATAGGCTGTCAGTGTACAGATGATAAGTTTTGTTGGCACTGGATGCAGAAAAACAATTCAATACAAAGTTAGTATTATGCATAAGGATATTCTGGATTGATTGTACAACCAGATGTTGTGTGAATTCAATAACAAGAAATGGTTTCTGTCACCTCTATTCAAACAGACATGCCAGCTTCATTCCCAGTTGAGATGAGAATAGGAATCCATTGCTTACTCTATTAACAATAGACAATTTTTCTAATAATGAATAGATTTTTTCCAGTCTTCTGATGAGATTGTTGAGTGCCAGATATAGCTGTGAATTGGTTTTTTTTAATTTTCTCTAGAGAGGGATCAAGATTTTAATTTTGGTCTGAGGATCTTATTTTGAATGCAACTGAAACAGAAGTAAACTGCTCAGTAGCATATGCCCACAGGTAATATTATAGCCCTCTCTAACAGGAGAAGGCATATACCCCAGGTAAAGGGTAAACAGGAGATAAGTGATAAGATAAGGTAAAAAAAACCCAATATCATACAAGTATACATTAATTCAGTGAAAATCACTTGGTCCAGGTCAGCTAGAAGATAATACTGGTGAGTTTCAGTGATATCAAAATACATGTATACTCACATTGTTTTCTCTGTTTGTATACTAAACAATGTGCACTGAAAGCAGAAAAAAAAAGGTTTATAAACCTAGAAATAGTTTTTTCTAAATTATGCAATATTTTCTTCTAAAAATTTCACCTTTTATTCATGACCTCAGACCCACTGTGGGGTTTAGAGTTCTCTCTTCCCTAAAGAAGAAACCACCTTCTTTCTTTCTTTTTAAAGAATGTGAGTAAATGAAAAGCATTTTACCATTATCTACAACCAGAAACAAAAGAGACACTGTCAGGTATTCCCAGCCTTTCTCCTAATCCTATAGCTTTGCCTTTGCACAAAACTTAATGAACTAGCATTGCATTATTCTACATGCATTTACTGCAAAGGTGTTTCCACTAAAATAGCAAGGTCGGTCAATAAACTTCTTATGAAGGAGTTGGAGAATGGAGGTTTTGTTGCACAACCCCCTGCTGCCTCCAAAAACAGTTACAAAGTTACAATTTCTTTTTAAAGACCATTCTGATCATAACCCATTGGCATCTTGCTTAATAGGCACCTCCCATGGCCTGCTGGGCCAGCATAACTTAATAGGAAAGGGAGACACTGCTGGGAAAACGCGCACAAGAGAGATGAGTTGTAAAAGTGTAATTGGCACACACACACAGCAAAATATCCCTGAAGACTCAGAAGACTTCTCAGTCTTGAAAACATTTACAACCAAGCACAGTGATTTATATCCCAATTCCAGCGGATTTACTCATGAGAGCAAGTAATATGCTCAGTAGTAATTAACAAGCTCGAATTTTCTCTGTTATTTTCACTGACTCTCACGCCTCTTCACACTGTCAAAGAGGTGTGAAAGTAGACGGCCTGAGAACAGGATCTTATTTCATGTTTTTTCCTCAAAGACTTTTTTGTGCTATCAAATCCAGCTTTGGAGAACAAATGTCACCAACCGAGTAGAATCAACAAATGTGTAAATCCATATGTCCCAATCTCATTTATCTCATCATGTGTGCCCTGACAGTCCCCCAAAACAGCATTCATCCAAATATGTTGTGAATTTCAAAACTGAAATGGTAAAGTGGGCAATTTGTCTATTTAGTTTTTTCAGTTTTCTTTTGGTCTGTGTTTTTCCCTAAAAACAAATCTACACAAGCTGCTGACAAATGTGAATTGCTGCATCAAGTCAGGTACTCAGGTGTGGTCAAAAAATTAACATTCATTAAGCACGGGTTGGCTCTAGGAAATTATAAACATCCTTCCTCTTCCAAGTTTTAAACCATCAGTTAAAAGTTCCCTATTCAAAATAGCTCTCAAAATCTTTTTGAGCTTTGAAGCTTGTGCTGAAGTTTCAGTTAATGGGACAAATGTGTACTGAAGTAATGTCTTATTTGATTTCTTAAAATCAAGCTCTGTTTTAGCTACTTAAATGTGAATTTAGGGCTAAAGCTGCCATATACAATGATATAAGATAGAATTACTTTTTACCTTGCAGAGGGAGTTGCATGACAGAACACATTTAATATTGCACTGTGCTTACATTCCTAGTAAAAATACGAGAGGAAGCTTTAGCTGAATTAAGACAATATTTTGTGTGCATTTTTAACTGTAATAGTCAGGAAGGTTTTCTTCTCTGTATCTATTTGAGTTAGGACAATATCCCTTGAAAAGAGTATTTTTCTACATACTTAGTTCATTTTTAAAAATTTATTTTATTCCCTGTCTTTTCTCGGAAATTTTATCCAACTTTACATCATAGTTTTTCTTTTTTTTTAATTTCATTTGGTATGAGTCGTAATGGTTTTTCCTCTATCACATAGACAGTTGTGTATTAAAGATAGACATATTCGATGCTCAGGTATTCATTCCAAGATGAATCTCTACAGTACAGGTTTTGTCTTCAAGATATTTTGGGATTTAAAAAATGACATATCACAGAACTGTTAGGATTGGAAGGCACCTCTGGAAATCAACCAGTCCAACCCCCCTGCCAAGGTAGCGTCACCTAGAGCAGGTTACACAGCTACGTGTCAGGTTTTGAATGTCTCCAGCAAGGGAAAGTCCCTTGCAGCCTGTTCCAGTGCACTGCCACCAAGTTCTTCCTCGTGCTGAGGTGGAACTTCTTGTGCTTTTTTTTATGCCCATGACTACTTTTTCTGTCTTTGGGCATCACTGAAAAGAGTCTGGCACCATCCTCATGGCACCCAATTTGAGATATTCATATGCATTGATGAAATTACAAGATATTAATTAGGCTTAAGTGACCTTCTGTTCTTTCTAAGCTAAGACAGTAACAGATTTCTCCTATATTTCTCAGAGATGTTAAATATTGATAAACAACTTTCCTTCAAAATGTTCACGACTTAATTTTCCCTAAAAAAATAGTTTCATTAAATCTTCAATTTTGTATATCTCATTATTCAAAATTAGCATTGTTGGTGGAGCAAAATTAACTAAAGTTAAGTGGTTTTCAGTAACCAGAGGTAAAATCTGGATTGTCATTCAGCTCCATGGCACAATGACCTCTGATTTTATTGCAGGCAGGATCCAAAACCTATTCTGATATTTATACTATTCCAGCCAAGTGCTCATGAAATTCTTTAATAAAGAAAGAATTTGGATATTTTCCTGAGAAGAAATCTGACATGGCAGGTTAGTTGGTTTTGGCTGATACCTTCTTCCTCCTCACAACAGATGACCCTGAAGAGACCAGCTGAATTACACCAAAATATGTCAGAACAGTTCCGAGAGAGGGAAAAATTTAGGTTGTGAGCATCCAATAATTCCTGAAGTTATCTTTTTCCTTTTCTTCCTACTACTGTGCCCCTGACTGCTGCCTCCCAGACTTGCCAAAGCACTATTGCAACACCAAGTCGTAAGGGAGTAGCTGGGGCACATGTGCCGAGGTGCAAGGAGGCAACAGGGCAAGGAAGAGCCTTGTGCGAGGCTGCTGAAGGGAGTCCCTAGCTCTCAGATACTGCTGTCCTTTCTGCTCCTCACCTGCTTTGTGAAGCCCTTGCCTGAGGAGAGGCACCCTTATGTGGAGACCACTGATCCAGAGATTCCAGTGAGAAATGTTCAGGTAGCACCTTTCACACCAAGAAAACTCGGGGCGTATAAGGACCTTCCAGCTGAGCTGTTAGACTGTGTTTGTTCAGCTTCACAAAGGGCCCCGTCATGACAAAGGTTTTAGAAAGTGCCCTTTAGGACAAAGTGCATCAGGTTGCCAAACAGATCCTTGTGAGGATAACACTTGAGTGAGAAACCTGCAGGGAAATACAGCTTGGTGCTCTTTTCATTTTGAACAAAACTTCCTCCAGAAAGGACTCCTGGTTAACACATCATCTTTATTCTACCACAAGGGTAAAAAGACTCTTCAGCACTGCTGTAACTCATTCCTGAACTCAGACACATTGATTTCTCTTCCTGACTTACTGGGAAATTTTGCTGTGTTGCCAGAGAACAACTCCACAATTCTGTCTTTGTGAGCTGTGTAGGTACTTCTAAGGGCAGAATTCAAAAAAAGTGTTTCAAGGTTCCCTTTTCAATGACCTAATATTATTTCACTTGAAATAATCTGAGCATACTTGGTAGCACCAGATTTTGATAAAAAATGCTCTTTGAAAAAAAAATATTTTATGCGTAAGTCACATTGTCACTTTATATTAACTTTCTTATCCATTTCACCTTTATACTGTCCTCTGTATTCATTCATTTTTAACTAAGTTATCTTTTTTCACTCCTGAAATAGATTTTTAAAAAGACAGGAGTGCCCATCTCAGTCTTAAAGAAAGCTATTTCTCTGGCAATTAAAAGCTGCTTAAACTCCTCACAAGCAAGGTAAATTTTGTTAGAACCATGTTCATACTGTAAACTAATTAACTTAATGTATAACTCTTTGACATAGCTTTCCATCCTTGAATCTTTGAATGCTTTACAAAAAGACACCTCAGTACTACAATCTAACTTTGCTCAGTGATTTTGTCCTCTTGAGTGGTTTTCTATTATGGATAATTCCCTAGACAGAAATGCTACTTTATATCAAATTGCACCTGATCAACCAAATACAGTATAAACATCAAATTCTGTAAACTAAATTTTGTGACTTTCTTGCACTGTGTTTCGATTCTGAAGCACTAAATGTGACATTTCTGTAAATAGACTGCTTCTGTTCCACATTTCCTCAAACACAGACATGCTCTTAGCTAAAAGGATCTCCAACTTAAAATTAGTAATGGCAGCACTCAGCATCTCTAAATGCCTGTTGTGATTTTTTTTTCCCTAATTGTTCAATTTTGATCTAATATCAGATTATAGAGACAGATCAGTTAAGTGTAGTGCTGCATGATGCCATTTCTTTGGCTTCAGCAAATAGGAAGACTTTTAGCCAATGTCCTTTCTATCTTCAGAATCAGTAGATCTCAGACCCTGGTGCTGTGGTTTATGTCCACGTATCATTACAGCACACTTCACAAAGATTCCTAAATGCACTTCAGAACACAAAGTGTCCATAAAGGAGATGTTCTCCTTCTGCATGTGACCATGTCAAGGATCACAGCTTGTAATGACACAGGTACACTGCAAACGCCTTTTAGGAACAATACTAATGGTTTTGAAGCAGCATTTAAACATCTGGTGTCTCAACAGCTCATGTTACCATGTTGTTTGTGGTATGACAATAGCACATGAGAAATCACACAAACCTTCCAGTTAAGGTAGAGTAAAAGTAATTTCATTACAAACATTTTTTGTAGTACTGCTCCACGTTCCTTGTTTTCATGAGTGTCTGTGGTACACAAAATATAAATTGAAAGCATATAACTAAAAAAGTCTCCTCTGGTTAGTTCTGCACTAATCTCAGCTCAGGTTAAGGAGTACCTTTGTATTCTTGAGATAGCTCTACTCCCTAAGCCACCTTATAAAACATTTAACAGGCCCCTTCTCACCCCCCCAAAAAATTTTCTACTGTGGGATTTTAAACAGCAACATAATAACCCTACCTGCAAGGGGACTACATCCACTTTCATTAGCTTGGAAGAAATTTAACTCTACCGAATGCATCAAAATCCCCTGCTGTGAAACATGCCATCTTCTAAGTGCAGTCAAAATAAGCTCTATAATCTCTTACTAATTTTAAAATCAAAATTATTCAAGCCTCTGATTTTTCCCTTTATTTTCGAGCTGTAGTCTTGGTGATTTTATAAGTCCTGAATAAAAGTAACAGGTCATTATTAACAGTCCTTTTAGTCTTCATTAGCATAGACTGACTCACCAGCTTGCTAAGTAAACAGAACATATAGGTTAGACATATGTTTTTTCCCCTGACTTATTTCATAATGCAGAAAGTACTTCAGTCCTATTTCAGCCCTTTCCTGTGTGAGAACAGAATGCACCAATTAATAATGTCAAATTACAGCCAGAAACCCATGCCTGAATGAGTTTGTCAGGACAATGAGATTTTTCTGCTTATTATTTTCTGAAAATTTAAGTGAAAGAGAGAAGCTGTGAGAAGTTGTAAAATTCTCAGTCCTTTATCAGTGCTACAAATAAATATGTGTAAAAAGCTTGCTTGTTTAATGCTTTAAAATAACATAAAATAAAATGTTAAAAGTCATGCTTTAGGTATGCAGCATTTAAAAAAATCCCAATTTTTTTTTGTGCTTTGCAATGATGGTATCAGCTATTTAGTAATGAATTTAAAGGGGTTTTTAATTCTTATTTGTACAAACCCTCCTAATCCCTTTTACTACTTTTATTGGCAGTATTATGAAGACATGTTAACTCTGAAAGACAGCTGCAAGGTCTTGGATTTGGTGGTAGGGTTCACCAAGAAAAAGAATCAAGAGAGGAATTGCCTGGTTTTGGAATAGGATAGCTGTCCCAGACCCTGCCTCTACATGACAGGTTTGAAAGGACACCCTATGTCTTACAGCTGCTTATTCCTTATTACTCTCATGCAAAATAAGCAGACTTTATTGTTTTCAAAGACGGAGGGGATGTCCATCTCAGAAAATGGACCAAGCATTATTGTGCTGCTGCTGAGTACCATAGCAATTACATAGCAGACAATTCCCACACCGAGAGGTGGGTTAGAATAAGTGCCATAATAGAGAGTGAGTACAATAGTAAGAAAGCAATCTTCCCCATTGTGCTATGAGCTTTCTTTTCCCAGCCAGTCTTCTAACACCTCCCAAAGTCAAACAACTTGTGGGTAGCTTGTTTGGCAGCTGGCTGAGCTGCTGCACGCTTGCTGGAATAACTCACCCACAGATGTCTATGCGTACTATCCTGGCAGTGGCTTTGGAGCATTTCCTGCAGTTTGCAGCAAGAAGCAGCACTGCAACAAGGACTGAATCTTCTCCCACAGGCTTGGTGTTTAATTCAGCCATACTACAGCCATTCTCTTTACACTGGATGGGTGCTTACAGCATTCTTAGAGAAGGTTAAAATGGAAACCAGTTTACTTTTAAACATCTACTATTCTACTACTTCTACTATTATAACTTTAGTGTATTGTGCAGACAATTAAAACAACTATGTTCTCTGTCCAGTAGGAATAAATAGATTCTTGCTTTATCTTAGTCTACCAAATGAATCATAATATAGGAGGAATCACTTCCTTCCAGCCAGGACAGCTGATAAATTTTAAATGGGTTATGTGTAAGCACAGTAAATAAAGTCATTGAGTTACCTGCCATCATCTAAGCAGTAGTGGCTGAACTGGCTGTGGGCAGTGTCCTATGAGGGGATTCAATAGCTCAGCTAAGAGATGAAAAATCAATCTTTCATCGAAATCAAATCAATGGATATCTTCAACTAACACATAATTATAGCAAATTTACTTTTCCTTTCCAGTTATTTCATGCACCATTGTGTTCAAGAGATCTCTGCAGCAATGGCAAAACCTTCTGGGAAAGCATCTAGGGTGGACACATCTTTGACTATGCGGAGCCAGGTGGCAGCTGCCCGTCTGCCTTAGGTCAGATCTGCTGGTGGACAGCACTACGTTTCTATAGTGCCTTTTAATGTCTTCCATGCTCATTTTGAAAGCTATGAAGCAGTGAATCATGGAGATGTAAAGCAAACATCGCATGTGCAAAAGATGCCTGTTCAGATGAGACCACAAACCTTCCACTGTGGTTAACTTAACACAGTTATCGCAATTTCTTCGTTAGTTATCATGCTCATAGCTAAATCCTCCTCGTAAGGTAGAAGCATTTACAGAGGAAAGATAGTAAAAAACTGACAGGGCAGCCAAAGCCAGCATGACAATTTCCCTCAGAAAAAATACACCTGTGTTTGTGAGAGCTTTCATGAACACAAAGCTTTTGAGCAAACACGTGTGGAGGAGGGAAAGAAAAGAATGGACAAGCCTGTTAGAAACACTGGGTGATCAAATCTGAGCAAAATTTAATTGGAAGATGAAATATGTTCTCTTTTTTTTTTTTTTTTAAATAGATTATGTTGGCTGAAAAAGTGTTTTGGCTTTATTTATTCTGCTGCTCTATCCATTGTGGAGCAGGTTGGCACCTGCCCTTCTACCCTAAGGAAAGGGCTAAGTACAATTGTGCTGCTCCCAGAAACCCCAGCAGGGAACTAACCTGTGCCAGCCCATTTTTTGTTGTAACTTATTTTCTCTCACTGGTCAGCAATTTGGAGGTCACTTGCATGGAAAAAGGAGAGAGCAGCTTATTGGCAGCTACTCTGCTACCATGGTGATTCCCACAGTATAGAGAATAGTGCATGGAGGATCATAGGGGGATACGAGGAGGTAGGAGTCATCATTTTTATATGGAACAGAAAATAATAGAGGAAGAAAAGTAATGTAGGTCTGTAACAGCAAAAATGAAACAACATTTTATATATCAAAATAAAAGACAGCAGCAAAAGAGTTGCAGAGATAGGAAGGACAGGGATGCACTGTAAATTTCATCAAATTGGTTTGGCATCATTTTAAGAAGCTGTAGTGGGGTTGGGGAGATTTTTGTTTGCTTGTTTTTCTCATAAATTCACAGACAGAAAAATGCTGGCCAGTTTTAAGAAAGGGGCATCAGTCATGCAGGCATTTAGCCAACATCACCACTGGGCCCTATGAATGTCAGGTGCTGTTGAAAAAGCTAATTAGTTTGTTTTCCTTCAATACTTTGTTGAAAGAATGTTTCATTATGATGCAAATGGTGTTAACTCACAACACAAGCTAATCGAATTCTTTCAAAACATCCCATGTAGACCCTTATCATAACCTGCCGAACAATAAATGCTAAACTCACTTTAGAAGATAGAATTCATATTGGTAGCAGGACGCTGACTGTCAGACTATTTGCAGCTTTTATTATTTCAGCTACTTTGAGTCCCAAAGTAATTCATCTTGTTACCTCTGTTAAAAATGGATTGGCACTTGCCACTGTAACTAGCTGGACTGATAGCTGAAAAGTAAACTACTGCCTTTGTGAAAAAAATATGGTTGAAACTCATCCCACCACACGTTTTTTTCTGCTGCTGCAGCTCCCCCTCTCCTTCCTGCCAGCAGGGCCTCAGAGAATGAACAGGTTCAGGAAAGCCGCAGCCACATGCTCACTCCTCTGTCATCTTTGCCAGTCCAATTACACATTAATTCAGTCTCTCTGCTGTACTTTCCTGCCCAATGACTTTCTCTGAACACATTGCCGAGTGCTTTCATTCCTTTCTACTCCTGCCTTCATTTTGGCTGGATCGAGACATTTCAGAAGGCAGTCTGGATCAGCCCCTGACTGCTCATTAATCATTCATTAAGTCCACTGTATTCCTGGCCTTTTACTTGGCAAGTTCATTGATTCGAGCCACAGTGAAGCTCAGGTCCCAGAAAGGTGATGAGAGCTACCATGAGTGCTGTGCACTGAGGGTGCCATTGGCATGAGGTGCTGATATGGGATGAGCAGCAGTCTATAGCATGGCTGAACCACCGAGCCTACACTCTACACAACTCTTGCACAACACATAGTTTCTATCTTCCAGGTGAGAGGAAAAATGCCGGGCTGCAGATACAACTGAAGGAGGTGAGAGTCTTGGCCAGGCAGAAAACATGCACTTAATACAAGATGCAAACACAAATCTGATTGCTCTGCTATTCAGACCTGGAGGGTTGATGTTCAGTACCATGCTACCTCAGTGCTTACAGCTGATAGAGTTTACACCGATCTCTCACAGGAACCAAAAATCAAGCTCTGGAAAACCGTTGTTGCTGAGTAGAAGAGAGTTTCAATGCCAAATTGGAAAAGAACAAAGGGTAAGAAACCTTCTCCTGGTGCCAGTCATGCTACTGATTTAGAAGTATCAATGATTAAAACAGTAGTACTCAGAAGCCCTAGAAGAGTAATGACAGTAATGTTAATGTCACTATTTTCTCCAGGTGAAAGTATTTCTCCCAGCTTCACAGTAAAATCCAGTTTAAACTCTTACTCGCTGCAAGAATTCAACCATTTGCAGGCAGAAAGAAAATAATGCAGAGATTATCAGAATACAGTATTTTTGAAGTGTTGTGATTTATTGTCAAAAAATGTGCTGATAAGCAGATGTGCTTTTAGATAGAAGCAGTTTAGAGACCTTTAAAATACTAATATCCACTACAGAGTTTCTTGTTTTGTTCTTGACTTAAACAATCTCAACAGTAGGTTAACAGACTTAACCTTGCCACTGGAAGGCATGCTCATATATGTGCAAAACAAAATCTTTTACAGGATTGATAGCATAACTGAGATGAAAATAGCAATTTCTATCCACTGAGATTTTAAAGACATGGAGGTTATTTTTAATCTGATACTGTGATTGAAGAATCATCATTCAGAAACCACTGTAAAAATTAAAATTTGCAGAAGAACATTGTTTTGGGTAAATCAAAGCATTCTTTTTTTTTCATTTCTAAAGGTCTCATTGCTATTTCAGTAATTTTCTCTTAATGTCCTATGTTTTTTGAAGAACAGTACTTTTACTTCTGGTTCACTTTTTGATGCAATATTTATTTAACTGAAATGCAACATTTCATACAATGGATTTTTTACAATGTTTGAGCTTTACACTGTGATTGGAGGTTGGTTGAACTGATCACAGATTCATCAGTCCTGTAAGCTAATATGTCTTTGGTTTTGCCTGTTTCTAATTCACACTACTGAGTCACTGGCCTTTTCAAGAAACGTCTCCCACTGTTCCATCTAGGTCCGAAGCCTGCCCTCAGATCCTGTTTAGACTATTATGTAGCTCTCTTGCAGCCCATAATACTTGGCTTTCTTCCACAAGTAATCAAGATTCAGAGAGAATTGGTGCACATCCCAGTCTGCTCAAATACAGAATGAAAACTTGGGAATTGTAACAACTACTCCCAGGAGGAGATTGACTTCACATCTTCACAAAGAAACAATTGTTCATTAAGTTCTATTAAGAACCTTTTATTTGGATCCTCTGACAGACATTTATGAAAATAACTAAAAGTGACTAGCTTTTTTTTTTAGTCAAAACTCTTCACTGTTGCAAAACTCTTGACTTTGCGGAACAATATATCAAGGACAAAAGGAAGGGCAGGTGAAACTGTGAAGGTGGATATTGTGCAAATGGGAAGAGAAGGAGCAGAAAGAGTGTGTAGGATGTGAGAGATGAGAGATCTGGGGGGATTGTTGCCAGACAAAGCATCTATAAACACACCTATGCTGCTAAGTGTTACATACACTGTACCAACATGAAGTAAAAGAAGGTCTATGCACCAATGAACCCGGATGGAAAAATAAACAGAGAAAGGTCTACATTTAGCTTAAGTTAGTTAGAAATATTCACTCTGTTCTCTGTATTTCATACCCTGAAATTCTGAAACAGAAAAACAAAACAAAAAACAAAACAAAAGAACAACAACAACAAAAAACAAAAGCAAACCACTAGCTCACCAGAATGAAATTCACTTCACAACTAGGAAGAGTATTTGCTTTGAAATATAATTAAGTAAGGACAAGGTAAAATTACAGAACAGCAAGGCAAGCACCCACTGCATTTTCTCTGTGCGATACTGTTCCAAAAACTCAGTGATGCAAGATACTCATACTGTGTAAAATATTAAATTATTCATTTGATTTGTATTTAATGGTTCCAAAAAACCCAAGCTGGTAAAACACACACAACACTTAATGCACCTTTATTTTTTTTTTTTTTTGCTTCAGAAGGTACTTGTTCCAACACCTTCTGCATGCAGGCTAAATTATTTCCCTGAAGTTTTGTCTCCATCCAACATTAGCAGAAAGGTGTATAGCTTTCCATTCCCATGAGGCACATATGTTTTCACACCTCCCAAGCACATCGCTTTCAACTGCTTGTTAAACAGAGCCAATAAAACTGAGAATTCTTAAACAAAACACACATTAGCATGCCTCTTGTTTTCTTAGATTTTCATTGCTCCATTTACTGTTTAGAACTTCATCCCACTCCTATTGAAGTGAATAATGAAACTCCCATTGATTTCAATTTGAAAGCCTCTCAAATGCATTAACATCTAACTGTTGAAAAAGGGAAAGCAGAGCTGTGTAATGTTATCAACTAAAGTTTTGCTTCTGTATCTGCTCTACACTTTTGTATTGTGGAAGTTACTCCTTTATCAGGGATAGCTTCTGCTTGTGGCCATGTTTCTTTGTCTTTTGCACAGTGCTTCAAATTTTATCCAAGTCATACTACTGGAAGGGATAAAATGAAATTTAGAATATACATCCCACCTTTAAAATCTTGCATGTCTAGTAGTATCAATTATTATTTAAACTTTTGAAGCAGAAGGAGTAGAAGAGATGTTAATCTGGTCCATCTTCTGTTTGATAATAAGTCTCACATAACACCAGCTACTGCAGAGATAGTTACCCCAAGCACCAAGGCTGCCCTGTACATACTTCTGAAGTGATTGATAGGTTGGGAATGCTAATGCCACTTCCTCAGCTTCCATCAGCTGCACAAGCCATCTCCCTCCTCCCACTTCTAAACACCTCTGTGGTTCTGGGGCTGTCAGCAGAGCACGTGCCACAATCCATCCCTTCTCTTCCCATCCTTTCAGAGTCCTGTTACCACTTGTTTAATTACGTGCTCCACTAACCTTCACCATCTCCCTTCTTTTCCATCCTTCACCCCTGAATGATTTTATGGGTTCCAATTCATCTGAAGAAGACGTTGATGCCAGTGAAAATGTAACAGGCATCCTGCAGAAAGGATGCCTGCACAGTCACACTAAAACTTTTGCATCAAGCATTCAATCTCTGATGATCTGGCTAAGATCTTTCAGAATAGTGAACAGTTCCATGAAACTGGCTTCCAAAATTCAGTTCTGCTTCCCATATTTTATATTATCCAATGCATTTAAACTGTATATATTTCTGAAATCCCAACACGTATACATCCATCCCTATAACAATTCCTTTGGGAGAAATTCCTTTGAAAGAAACACCTCTTTGACAAATCACAGAGTATGGTTTGCCCATGTTAACAGACATTTATTTATAAGCATAACTAGATCTACTTGAATTATGTCTTTTATTGTATTTGTTTAAAACAGCCATGGCTAAAATTTATTTTTGCTTCTTTTTGAGAAAATTGCATTTTGAAGCTCAACAATTGTCATATCCTCCCACCTCCTCAAGCTGTATTCAAGTAAACGTAATCAGCTTTGTTCTGAAGAAAAATATTTCAGTGACCCTAAGTACATTTTAAATTTATGTATGGGTGGTAGGTATTTTAAGTAGCAGTGACTTTTCTCTTGCCCGGGCCAAGCCTTTCTGATCTCACTGTCATTGTCGCTTTAAGCCAATAGAACTGTGCTGGAGAGATGCAGCCTCACTTTAGGCAATTCTGAATGATTAAAAAAAGAAGAAACTCAGCATTGTAGCTGCTTCTTGCTCAAATTAAAAAACATTTTAAAAATAATTAAATTTGAGTTTTTGAACAAGGACTTGAAATTTTAATTGCAGAACATATCCAGCCACATGTTTCAGTGGAAAGTAAGTATGCTTTTATTTAATTTATTTTAATTTTTTTTCCAGAATTCATTATCTCCACAGGAGGTAGGCTTTCTTTCTTTTGAATATAGACAAACTCTGATCCTCAGTTTCTTGCGGTGACAAGTTCATTGCAGAACAGATTCTTCTTTCTTTTGTTGATATTTTCAAGAACAACTTGCAGAATGACTTGCTGCTCACCTTTACAGATGGTGTCAAAAAATACCCAAAAGGAGCAATCAAGAAGAAGTCATTCAACTTTTCTAACACTTTAAACCAGGTGGTTTTGAAAGATAGATGTCGTATACTCCCCAACTGTTTTTATGCATTCCCTTTAATGCCTTTTTTTTAACATTAGCACATTATTGATTGTGGAGCCAAGAGGAGATAGAAAGAAAGATCTCTTCATCTGCTTAGCCCCTCAATTAATGTAGTTTTTCTCAGTGTATGTTTTTGAAGAATGAACACTTTGAATTTTTTAAAATTTTTAAAATTTTAATCCCAAGAGATCTCATGTAATATTTAATAGGTTCTCCAAGACAGAGCTTTGTCTCCTCCTTTTCAGCTCAGAACAGTTTGGGTCACTTCTGACTTAATTCTAGCAGGTGCCAGATCCAGTGCCAATACTGCCAAGCAAGTCACAGACATACTTTGACACAAGCAGTCAGATCTAATGACTGCATATATATGAGACCAGTTCCTTCTAGTCATTGTCCAAGTGTCCTTTCAACAGGATATATAAATATATATATATAACTGCTTGCCATCAATATAACCATAGATTTTTCCAAAGGAAGTTGCCTTTTTCTCTCCACATTATCATAATGACTCTGTTCTCTTCTCTAAATCCTGCTCCCCATTGGAACCAAACCCTCTCTGGAAAAATATAGAAAGATATTCCCAGCAGCAGGGGTGAAAAAAAAAAATTTCCTTTCAATGATATATTATTGATTAAGGTGCTGTGAATAAACAGATATATTTTTCCCTATCTAAACTCAAAAATTTCTTCATGAAGTATCTGATTCTTGATAGCATTTTCCTGTTTGGGATTGAAGATAATGGACTTATTTTATTTTATAGACTTGGGGAAAATAAACATAAGTAAAAGGTGAATAAAAGACTCAAAACTTCACTTCATGTAAGAACTAACACAAATCTAACAGCCATTCAACAATTCCTGGCTGTTTGTATATTGCACACAGACTAACTCATGCATTCGAAATCCTTTTGAAGGGAGGACTACTCACAGATGCCTCAGCTGTACTCTTATTATGCAAATGTATGTTGACATAAAGTTGCCCAAATATCTGAGAACTGCATTATCCTAGTGATTCCCACAGCACTGCCTTAGATCCTACCCTTCTCTACTAACAGCGTTGTGGTTCCATTGTGGGAGGCTTTAGAGCATACTGATGCAAAAGAGCAGAATTTGCCCCTTAAAGTAACACAGAGATTGACATATGTTTTCTCCATCCATTTGGCTAGCCTACAATAAAATGCCTGGTGCTCCATCAGAGTTCGTAATTGATTGGCCAGTAAACAGCTTGTTGATAATAACATATTCTCACCATCTGATGTTTTGAACAATCCAGTAGCAATCTGCAGCAATGCTATTTACACTATGTTCCCTGCACTGGGCAGGGATCCAGCTTTTACCACCACCAAGAACAAAGAAGCAGGAGGTCTGTCATAACCTTCAGAAGTTTTTGTGAGTAATTTTAAGGTTTTCAGAGACAGTTTGGCTTCTAGCAGAGGATTTGAACATGGAAATATTTTTCATGCTCTTTGTTTCTGTTTCATATTATAATGGGGAATAAAAGATGTACAGAACAAGTTTTCATAACAGATAAGCATTTAAAGGATATTGTCTTTGACTTCCTGCAAAGACAGAGGTTCAAGCAATACTGAGAACATCTCATTAGTCATGTTAGGTGACCTTGGACTGATCTTCTAGGCTCTGTGATGCAGAGTATCTCAAACCATGTGCTCTGCCTATTCAGATTGTCTGCATTATCTCCCTTTGGGATCCTCCTACAGAATTCAGATCACAGGGGAGCTTGATGTATGTATGTGTTTGTTTATACACATACATACTAATATGCAGGCAGGTTTCTGCCAGACCTGACCTTGGAATCTAAGACTCTTCCTAGCTGAGTGGCCCTTTTTGGTTTATGCTCTCTATGATCAAAAATTTTTAAATTATCTACAAATAGGCACATTCAAGTAATACCGCTGGCAGAAGTCTTAGTGGAAGCAAGGTCTCTCCCAGGGTCAGAAACATTCCTCAACTCTTGACAAATGCTTAGTACAGGCACTGAGAGTACAAATGCCAATGGGCTGAACTGTGAGACTGAGGAATGTACCAGGAAGGAGATGTGTCCAGAACAGAGCATGAAGCTACTGGGGAACAGCCAATTGCTTTCAGAGCACTGTCTAAATTGAGGCACTTCCATTTCTATACAACAGCAGAGCAGGGGTTGAGAGGATCTAAGCCTTGCACTTCATTTTCAAACTGCCCATTTCAAACCCTCATTTTCATTTTAACAGTTCTTAACTGTGAGTATATTTTCTTTAATAGAAGTCTATATTCTGCATGTAATCAGAAGGCATAATAATGATCTCAAGTTGTGTTGTTGTCAGTAAAATCCCAGTGAATATAACAGATTTATCTGGCTTTTTTATAACACTGAAAATGAGACATTTCCCCCCCCCCCAATGGCTATGATAGTCCAATATTTGCTAAATATGCATAGAATAACAAACAAAGAGACAGAACACCTATTCAACACCTCCATTGCTTGTCTTTTAAAATAGCTGTAGCTGTATTGTTTCTTGGAGTTCCTGGAAAGAAGATCTATGATCGCAATATCATTGGTTCTTAGGTTTAAATTCTTTGTTGTAGCAATAAAAAGGTCTTCTTGGCTAGAAGGAAATTTAAAGATTTTCATAAATTTAAAAATATTTTCATGTAAGAATCTTGTACAAAACTATAGTCATGCTGTATTTCAATGTGTTAAAAAATGTCAACCTTGCCCACACTTTTTCTTAATTAAAAATTGCAAGCAAATAAAAAGCATTAATATTCTACTTAGTAAGTTCTTTGAAGATATCTCTTTAATCATGAAGATTTTTCACTTACACAATCTAAGAATTAACTCTTTTTCTTTCAAACTATTTGTTTTATAAATACTAGTCTGAAGTTATCTCACCATTTAATCTCCAATGGAGCTTTTTATTCTTTGGCAGCACATTGGCTAACACCAGTTTGGGTTTTTTTTATCCTTTTCACAGATTCTTCAGCTCAGCTGCTCCATATAAGCTGCCAGCATTTTAAAATGGCTGCTTTCATTATTATTTAATGTGTGTTGGTTTCAGCAAATATTGTAACTACAACTGTTGCTTATTATGGGTCTTTTTTTTTTTCCCCCTATAGTCAGTCAACTGGCAACATTCCAAGCTCCTTTTTAATTTCCTATGACTAGAAAACTGTGTTTGCAAGGTCTACTCACTCTTTCAGATGTTTGACATCATTACTATTTAATATGCTCCTTCAAGAAATGTTGTTGCCACAGCATTTCCTGACAGCTTTACAGTTCTGCTACCTCATTAAATGCAACTGTAATTGTGCTTAAAAAAAACCCAAAAAAACTTTGTACAGAGACCTCAAGAACCTCCTAAATTTCATTTGCTACACAACGACTTCCCACTCTGTCCAGCAATATTATAGGAGACAGACTTGCTACAAAGACTAAGATTTACCTTATGGGAGAAGCAAGCTTCTGAGGGAAGGGTGGCAGTTTGAGACTGTGACCTGCCACAGGAACTGGGGCTCCTTTAAACCCAATAATATACTATTTGAAATGCGGTATCTTGCCTTTTCTATAATAAATATAATGACTTCATTTAAGATAGAACAGTATGTCTTATCAAATGCATTTTTTATCCTGTCCTGGGGAGAGGATATGTGTATGAGAGAGAGAAAACAAACCACATGTAACAGATACAGACAGTGTTGCTCAATGAACTCTGAGAAGTTATTCAAACACTGTTATTTGATGGCCATACACGATTTTATTCAGAAACAGAAAGTAGCTCTTGGTAAACTTCAGCAGCACAGACCTTCATGATATCTCATTCAGGCATTTGCATTTACTACAAAGAAAAATAAGTATTAATTGGCTACTGCATTTCAAGATATTTTCTTTTCATCTTTATAATTGCACAATAGTTGCAGTTTTGAATTCCATTATGCTACCTTCAAGTTGAAGTAAGAAATGGGTCGTTTTGCATCAGGTATCATCAGAGTCCGAGTCATCAACCGTAACCTGCTGTTACAGTTATATCCTTATGCAAATTAACACAACAGTCCATGAATTCAAAATTTAAAAAAAAATCTTATATCAAGAAAACATATTAAATCTGCATTTTTGTCAGATATTTATCAGACTAGGTATCTACTGGAAGTGATTATTTGAATTATGCATGACTATTTCAATTATTTAGTACCTACACATCTCTAATAAAACAGTTAAGTTCTATCTGTCTAAAAGAAGCCATTTCAAACTTAATATGAAGATATAGAATAAGTAGATATTCACACACTAAGAGCATGTCATTGTTTATTTGTGTTTTCCAATTTCAGTTCACTAAACACCATTATATTTGCAATGAGAACAGAATTTCTTACAAATGTTTCTTTCAGCTATGCTGTTTAGTTTTTAAAATCTGTTTTCATCTACAAAATTGCCATCAAATTTGTTTACATCAAAACAGGAATTACATAAATTAAATTCCCAATGAGATCTACCTTAAAAGAATATTAAGGCTGAAAAGTTGAGTGCTCAAATGAAGAACTAACAAAATTAAGTATGCCTGTGTTATTCACATGCACATACATCTTCTCTTCCTTCCCTTGTGAATCTGTGGTGTTTCTAAATACAAGATCCTCTAAAAATAACTGTTCAAATTCATGGCCATTCAATGGTCAGGAACAGCAATTACTATAATGAAGTCATTATGGTTATATATATGTAATATTGCAACTTTAATTCCATATTACAGTGCAATGCTTCTATGTTCATCATCCAGTGCTTTACTTGTTTTACAGTACTCATCTTACACCTAACTAAAAAAAAAAATCAATTTTATCATAGGGTTTAATATAGGAATTTGCTCCATCTATGAGAAGAAGTCAATGGGATAGGGAGGCATCACAGGACCAGATAACTCAGATAATAGGATTCCACATTACTTTTTTCAGTGGTAAAAGTTAAGGCTATACATAAGAGTTTGGCTGGACTAAGAAGTAGATCTTATTTTTTTGTAAATAAGAGTTAAGTTACAAACAAAAGTGAATGTCTTCTTCTGAGAAAATTAATACTAAAATTTAAGTGATCCACTCCAAATACCAGACCTATAGCTTCTGGTAGATCTAGAATCAGGAGTGTGAAAAATGTCTCTTATATTTCCCTTCAGATTCTTAATGATTCATTTTACTGATGCATTTTCTCTTGTGATTATCTTGTCACTGTTTTCATTTTCATTCATATTTACACCAAATATGTAAATGCAGTCCCAACACATTAAATAGCACATATATTTAGAATGTTAAACATACAGTGTACATCAAAAAATGCTTCAGAGTTGCTCCCAACAGAGTTTTCCTATCTAAAGTTAATGAGTTTTAATGTACGGTTTCCTTGTACCTTTCCTTTCTCTGCACATCAATCTGTTCATGGCATCTGTCAAGCATGCAATAACAGGGAAATATTCTCTGGGGCTGTCAGTGAAATGACACCTTTCTCCTTTACTGGAGTTTGAAAATAATGCCCATATTTCTCTGAAATTCTCCAGGCAATGTATGTCTGACTTACAAAACCAACACCATCTGCCCAGGCAGATTCTTGGAGCCAATGACACATGAAAGATTTTATCTGATCTCTGATGTCAAAGATATTACATTAGGTTATCAAACTTCCACTTAACTAGATGACTTACTTGCACACCTGACATTCGAACAAAATGGCTAAATAGAACGGTGATTGAGGTTAGTTCACTGTAATATCACAATCAATTATTATAAGCAAGGACTCTAATTTATGAAGAACAATGCAATTATATGTTCAAATAAAGGATGGAACACATTGGCACTGAATCGCTGCATGTCAGATGACCTTATTGAAACTATATGGATTTTAGCATTTCTAAGATATTTAGAAGCACACATTGTATCTGGAGGCAACATACAGACCTGTACGTACCCTACAATTAATCATTGCACAAGCAAGTCCCCACAGGTTTTCATTTTGAAGCTAGCAATTTTTTTTTTTTCCTGAAACAAAAAGCTCAGAAATGCTCAAGATTAAGAATGTCACCCACTTCAGAAGAAGGCTTAAGTGAGTTGGCCTCAGATTTTCATTTATGCAACTGTAAAATGGGGGTAGTTTCCCCATCTGCCTTAGTTGATGGAAAGATATTTATCCATATTAATTTGTTTCTTCAGTAAATTTTTCTTGAGGATTTCTTGAAGAATCATTCTTAATTCTAATAAGCTAAATAAAAAAATTTGAAGTAATATAAGAACTGCAATTCAGCCTGCAGACAATGTGGATTTGCTTCTGATAATCACATTTACTCTCCAGGCCAATTATAAAAGTACCAAATGCCAAGGCATCACCATTTATAGATGATATCAGATTTTTTACCCAAACAAATCTTCCTTCTTATTTTCATTACCACAGCACCTTCAAGTATGACTTCAAATGATTCCTCTCTAAGCTGGTGATCTCATCTTCTGTAATTCTGTTTCTTCAACCTGGCTCACCCTTATCCTTTAAAGTTAATGACAAAGAAATAAAGTATAATGAGTGAGAACTACACTCCCATTAAGAGGAAAACTTATTTTTAACAACTATTTTTTCCCCAAGGGTATATTAAAAATCATAATCAAAAAATAAATGAGGATGTTACACACATCTCTAGTAGGAAAGAAGATAACCATGTGCTTAAGCAACATTGTCTCCAATAGGTTTGAAATGCATTGGCTAAGTGTCTTCCTGAAAAATGTTGATTGATTCAGTTGGTGCCAGTGTGTCTGAATTTTATTAAAGTCGCAGAAATGGGGGTACACTGTTATCACTTTTCCTGAATGTGGCACAACCTAATTTCAACATTTCATTTCATGAGTAAGAAGGTTGTCTATAAAGAGTTGATTATTTTTCTGCAATTCTTTCCTAGAAACAAAATAATTAACTTTAATTCTCTGAGCAACTCAAATTGAATTAATTGGGGGATTTGGGATGTTTTCTTACTAGATGTCTCTTTTACCCCTTTATATGTCATATGAAAGTCTATTTCTTTTAATATAAATATTTAAGCTCAAAATGTATTTTAATGTTATTGAATACCAAATTAACTAGAAGGGCTAATTTGATGAAAGCCTAGAATGACTATTTTTATCAGTCATTTGTAAATCATTATCAAAATATCATTTATGAACTCACTGCCAAAAAAGGTTTCAGCTTAGAGCATTCCAGCACCTCCTGAGAAAAGTACAACCAGAGAAGATTTTTACTTTTTTTTTACCAAGTGTATATGAGTCTAGAAACACAAAGAAATAAAAACAGTTTAATATCTATGCAGCAGGGCTTCTATTAGATCATACAAAAGTAGCTTCTCGTGTTTCTGTAGTTCCTTCTAATCTTCCTTTGTTTTACTGCTTTAAAAAAAAAAAACTTCATTTTTATTAGTGGACAATAAAAATACTAAATCTGAGTTGTTCTGATTCTCCCAATAGCAGAGAAAGAACTAAATCCTACTGACTGCTTTACAAAAACAGATCTTTATGGCTTATAACTGAACCAAGGAGAGCTTGGCCCCAACAGGGTTTAAGCTGCAAAGAAAACTTGTAGGGGATCAGCATTTCACCGCTTCCCAAATACTTTATCCAGAGAGTATCACAGTAGCCCCACCAATTTCTGTAACACAGGATAGAAAAAAAATGTACTATATATCTAATGCAGTTTCTTTTTACTACTCCTTCTGCAAATAAGTGTCCATTTATTGCTGGTTTGACCAAGGAAAAATCTTTCAACCTCAGGCTAATAGTCTGTAACTAAGACGTGAACTCTTCTGTTAACCCACCTTCCAAAACCCCTGCTGCTGGGACCTGGAAGTCGCCTCCCTGATTCAACACCCTAAGTAAGAAAGCAAACCATGTCAGCATAAGTCACTTAAAGAGCAACATCTGTGCTTGTCTTTCTTGTCGTCCTCTGGTACTTCAGACACACTGAATAATTGAGCTTGCTGGACTTCTACCAAGTTATCTATCTCTGACAACTGGTGTGCTGTAAATTCACAGAGAAAACTATTATATTCCACTGAACTGCTGCAGCTCCCTAGATAAAATGGTAAATTTTCAGCAGATCTTCCTATCAACTTCAACCTGAAGGTAGAATTTAGGAAGGTTACATTTTTCAGCAAACAGGCAGTTGGAAGAGGTTTTTCAGCACCTCTCAGTATTTCCCTTTAGTAAAGCAAGGTGAGGGCTTTTTCAGCCCTTAACGAAAAATAAAAATTGAACACATTTATTAGGGTTACAAGACTTTGCTGTAACAGTTCCAGAAATGTTGTCTTGAGGTCACTGCATTGTCAGAAGACCTGAAGAGTTGCTTCTCTGCGTGGAATATAACAGCAATTTCAGGTTTCAGCAGCCTTCCAGCCTGCAGTGGAAGAATTTGGCAGATATTCCCTTTACAGCCTCTTTATTTAATGTTTGCTCTTTCTCTTGTCTATGCTTTCAGCTCAACTCCTTTAAAAAAAAATGGACAAAGGAGTATCAGTCTCTAAAATTGATGGCTCTGAAGACAAATACTTTTGGGGCAAAGAGTCAGAGTATCTGCTACGTTTTTTCCTAAAAGTTTAATGGGTGAATATATGTATTCTATTTGGACTCAAATTGTTAGAAAATAATTGATTTTTTTTATTCCCATTTTTATTTTGTACAACTGTGAGAAGCTCAGTAGATGAAAAATGATACATAAGGTCTGAAAGGTCCAAAGCCTGTGCTGAGTAAGTGTCATTCCAATCTACTGCTAGAGCTAAGTGGTCAGGCACATGTTATTACAAAGTTCTTGATTCATCTCTTTTCATTAGAAAACTTTCAACAGCAGCAGCAAAAAAAAGGAATTCTTTTAATACTTTTTTTCTATTTTTTTTCTTTTCTTTCCATACTAACACCCACTCTGGTGCTACCAGTTCAGAAACTTCTTTTTCTGAGTCTGTTAGTGGTTTGCACTACTCCAAACACAAAGCCATTGTCTGGCACTTCAGAAAGTGATGTGAATAACTTACAGCATATTAGTTTTGACAACATGAAATAAAGGATTTGCCCCCTGCTGTTATTACCTGAAGGTGCTCTTGTAGAAAATAAAAATAACTTCCAGAGGTAAAACTTTGAGGTGTAAAATTACACCATTTTTGTAAAGGGAAAATCTGTGAGAAAAAATGACATGAACTCTCTATTATCAGGGCTCAGAACTACCACTTTTTTTTTTAATTACATGGCCACCTGTCACAATTTTACTTGAGATGTCAGTGAAATGGTAGGAGCCTGTCCTAAAAATGGGATGAGTAGCATTTAAAAGACTTCATCACAGGTCATCTTCACATCTGCATGTAATTTTTTTAGACATAAATACTGTTGAAAAGTCATCAGCTCTCCTTCCTCACTGTCTCATAAAGCAATCTGATAAATACCAAATTTACTTTTCAGTAAAACTATGCATGAATACCTTTGCTATTTAATCAGAAGCATAATTAAATAATGCACCAAGCACTAATAATCTGAATAAAACCAACATCAGGGCTTGCTTTCAAAGAGCACATTTAATCTGGAAAAAACTCTAATTGCATTACAGAGGTTACTCTTTTGTCTACCACTTGTCATAGAAATGGATTTCAATACGCTTTCTTAGCATGCTATATGGATCATTCAACAGCATACAATACCCAGAAATGCCTTCATGCATTACTGAACTGCAGCCATCTCTTCAACAGGATATAGTTATTGTTTAAAAATACACAGCAACACAAAGCAAGCCTTACTGAAATGAGCATGAAAATTTAAATAGAAATGACATTCCAGTAGGAAGACCTTGGTTTTCTGTTTTGTCCTGAGTAAAATAGCAACCCTTTTCATTTACAGAATTTCCTAGTAGTTAGACCATTTATCAAAAAAAGACATTGCCCAACTCTAGGCCCTTTTTAGCCTGAAGGTTTTTGAGGTATCTGCTCTTAGCACTTCAGAAAAGATGCTAAACACCAGCTGAAGGTCACAAATTAGACCAACTACCCCCTAAGATGGCACTCAAATCACCTCCTAAGAGACTGATGTATTCACTAAGGTATCATGCAAAAATGGGTACCTCTGTCTCCAGTTACACTTGTGAATGAAAGTGACCAAGGCCAAATGCTCTTAGCACAGATTAAGCATACTCTGATGATGTCTAATGTGCCAAGCAGTCATGTGAAAAGAAGCAAAAATCTTGACTCGGGTGGTTTAGGTCTCATCCTTCTCAGCAGAAAAAACAAAGACAACAGGAACAAGAAGAAAAAATTACCTAAGTAGTTCCTTTTAATTTGCTCTGGTCTTTCAAATTCTCATTCCCATCACTTCTGCTTCATGCACATTCTGTCAATGGCAGCAGCTTCAGCTTTAGTTGGTCACTTTGCTCAAATGTGCCTTCTCATTGTCCTTCACACAACCTGCTGCAGCCTTGCTACTCTGTAAAACCACCTGTGTTTATTTCCTCATCACATCTGCAGGATTCACTTTTCCTGTTCCTCGTAATGTCATCCACGGCTAAGTATACATCACAATAGATCTTCCAAGTTCTTTAATCTGGTTATATAATTCTGGATCCTACTTCAATCTCAGACACAGATCTGCTGCCCAAATACAAACATCTCCCTTGACTCATTCTCTTTATATTCCTCCTCTATATATGGCCCAGCTAACTTGTCCAAGTATGAATTTGAATACATTTTGAAGACATGCTACATCTGGTTGTCGGAAGAAGTATAACTCAGAATTGTCAGCCTTTTATGGTACTAATGTTTCTAAATCTTTCCCTCCTCCTTGTTTCCTTCCAGCTGTGTTGTTCTATGTGTGTAATTATGTCATAAAACCTTAAGCGCAAGGGCTGTGAGCCCTCTTCTTGGATGAAATCCCATCCAGAAATAGAGATCTATCTGTCCCTCAATGTTACATATTGTCACTGATTAAAGTAAAAGAACAGAAAGTAAAAAATATTAAAATTACTTGTTTTCCATTCCTTGAATGAACTTCTAATACCATATATAGAGGAGACTGGAGGCAGGAGAGTGGCAGGGCAGGAGTAGGGGAAAAACAAGAACTATATCTACCCAGCCCTTTACTACAGCATCCAAAAATTATAACTGATACAAAACTATTTGTAATTCTAACTCATCCTTAGCATTTAAATATGCTGAATCCTGAAAGGTAAAAGGAACAAAGAGGGAAACAAGGGATGCAGCACATTAATAACATAGATTAAGTGTTGTCTCCACTACTCATCCTATTTCTCTTTATTGCTTCTATTTTACAACTTGTTTCCACTTTTTGGAGTTGCTTGTAGACTATCATGATGACTTCTAAATCATTTTACTTTAATTAGTCAGGCTTTGATCCCAAATAATTTTCAATGTGGCCCAGTGCCAGTCAGGGTCGAAAATAATTTCTGTCCAGTATCAGTTTCAGAATGCAAAGCAGGTCAATCTTTGTACAGTGAAAGATGAGGAAACTGGTGAAAGATGAGGAAAGGTTTTGTTAGAGGTTGATTAGAAAAACTTCCACCAGTGAATTTTTCCTCATTGAAAACAAGATGAAAGCAAAACAAAACAAATGAAAACAGTTAATGATTTATTTCCTTTGTGGCATGTGGTGCCATTGTAAGATAGTTGTTGCTGTATTAATTCCATCAGCTTCCTAGATTTATGCCTTGATGTATATTCAATCTCTTTCCTTAGCATTTTTTTCCCTTCTTTTTTTGAGTGGATTTGTTTTATTCCTGTACTGGTTTTTTTGTTGCTTTTACATTGAGACCAAAGGGGCTTTTATTTTTCCTTTGCTTACAATTTTTATCGTGCAAATTTGAAGTTTGACAATAGTGGAGCAAGATAAGAGGCTTTCCCTAGAGCCTCTGCAAATCCTTTGCACAATGCTTTGGAATTTAGACAAAATTGCTAAGCCCTTCAGATTGGTATCTATTTAGCCAATGAGAATTTGTATTATGATCTTTTTATAAAGAGCACCATGGGACAGCAAAAAAAGTACTTATAGATTATACTGAAAAGGTAAGGAGTAGAATTTTAAGATGCTTTAAATAACTTTAGGGCAGAACATGAAGCACTAAGTCATATTGGTGAAGTACTAATCACTTGAAAAGACCCATGGAGTTAAGTCTAAGAATTTGTATAGGTATTCTGCAACATGACCAAAACCTCTAAATCCAGACCATAAATTACTGCCTGTTTTGCATCCAGTAGATGATGTATGTAAGGTCCTAAACTTCATCTTGAATATAACACTGAACAATACCTTATTCTTTAAGTGGATAGTCATATTTTGTGATTTATTTTACCTAACTTAGGACACTTAGGACACTTACTGTCTCTTCAGTCAATAGAGAGAGAGATGAACCTCCAGAGGTGACACATTATTTTTGATTTAAACAACAACTGACAGAAAAGTTACCCTACATGCAGAGTATTCATCCAACTCATCATGTATGGTATTCATCCAATGAATAATTGACATAGTTGTCTTTTTAAAAAAAAATCCTTTATTTCTAGCCTGCTCATGGTTAGCTCCCACATGCAGCTGCTGGGTATCAATATGTATTTTGCAAAGAATGAAGAAAAATCTATTATTAGAAGTCAATTTCCAATGGACAAGGTGATAAAACCACCATTTTAAACTACTCTGACAAACTGAATAGCTTTAATTTCTGAACCTCTTTCTTTTTCTTCAAGACTTCTATGAAACACGCAGGTATTTTTTTCTTTTTTCTTAAATAATTTCATGTTGTTATGAGAATTTGAAAAATACCCCAGAAATGAGAGTTAAGATACTGTCCACTTGATGAGCTTTGGCAGCTTTTTAATGACTTTGGATTTGTCTAAGGATGGTGAACTTAAAACAACTTACTCATGGTTACAGGAGTTATCACAGTTACAGAGATTCCAAAAATATAGGGCAGTAATTAGATTTGTTCATATAGGTATGAATGCCACCAGAACAAAAAAAACCAAAACCACAAAAACAGAATCATTGAAAATATTAATATTTCATCTTTAGAAAATTAAAATGTTAAAAGAGGTAACCACAGACAAAAAGGTGTTTATTCTAAATAAAGTTATTTTTTCAGGATGCAAACACAGAAATGAAACTTCAAATCCATGCACAGGATGATCAATGGATGTCATTACTTGATAGAGCTAGAAGGCAATGGAAGTAACAAACGAAAAACAAAGTTCTACTAGTATCAGAGAAGTGAAAAAAGGAGCGCAAGACTGAAATCCTGTTCTCTCCATGAGAAAAATTCAACTAAAAATTATAAAAAGACATTTATGTAAATATGATTATATTCATCCATATAATGAAATCTAATATTTATATTTGTGTGCACAAATACATATAAAAAATACAAAAAATCATACAAAAGTCATACAAAAATCTACAGCACAGGATATCACGAAACATAAATATAGTGAAAAGCTCATGTTCCAATGCATAGATTTTAATAAATCATTTTATTAATATTAAATTGTTTACACACTAAATTAAATTGGAATTTATTTTATGTCATCCATAAGGAATAAAATACAATATCCAAACAAATTCTGATGCCTGTAATTCTCTTTCCCATTCTCAACTTCTTTAAAAAAACAACTTGGTTACAGGGACATAGGATTTACATAATTTTATAGTGATATGATGCCACAATATCTTAGACAGGCAGGTCCAGCTGAAAATTTTTTTTAAAAAGACAAAAATAACCCTGTTTAAATCCTTAGTAAAATACCACTCTGGATAAACAGATGGGCCTTCTACTGTCTATGGGATGTCTGTCCCTAACAGACTAAGAAAAATATTATTTTTGCCCCCCAGTATTACCCTGTATATAAGTATCAAAGTTGATGCAATCTTGCTTTAGGTAATCTTAGTTGCTGGAAAGATAAACAATTGTAAACAGAAGAAAGTCTGGACTTATTTTGTTCAGGGCTTTATCCAATGCAGAGACCACAACATTTCTTATGAATCTGTAGAGGTGCTAATTCAATGCAATTCTGTTCTATCTACTGATTCCAAATGCAATTTCATGGCAAGCAGAAAATATGACATTCTCATAATTAATTATATATGAGGAGGAAAAAAACCCCATACAAATTTTCAGCCCCTACAATATGAAAATAAAGATATATGGGAGAGTCAAGGAAAAGCAAAATAAGGGAAGAGAAGGATCTGCACAAAAGAGGAGCTGCAAAAAGAGCAGGACACCAAGCTAAATGGCATAAGTTTGTAACATTTTGAGAGTGAGAAGGCATTCCTGAAGTACAAAAGAGCAGAAAGAATTTGCAGGGATTACTTGTTTCTGAAACAGAGTATAGTTTCTCAAAAGTGAGAAAAGTTTGGGAAAGGAAAAGAGCACATCAAAACAAATAAGGTTCAACCACAGCAGGAAGAACAGAGGAAGTTTTATGTGCAGTAGAGAAGAAAACAGATGAGACAAATGAGAGAAAGTAGTTAGTAGCAGTAGAAACAGAAAGGCAAGATAAAGAATGAGAGAGATGGAAGGAAATGAAAGAAGTAATAGAAGGATGTGATTAGGAGAAAAAGTAGCATGACGAATTAGAAGAAATGTATGCTTAAGATCCAATTTGGGATTGCGGAAAGCTTTACAGAAGCACAGAGAGATGAGAAAAACCAGTGGAGATAACAAGAACAGACTAAAAACGTGAATGATCAAATGAGTTGGATTAATTCAAGAGGTAGAAGCAGATTGAAAGCAGAAAGCACTTTAGAACTGTTCTTCAAGGGATGAATTGCATTAAAACAGATCCAGAAAGTGTGTTTTCATAGGTATAGCCTGACCCTAAACATCTCCTTGGATGCAAAGCAGCACTCAGGGCAGAAACAAGTCTTGAGGGTCCTTGCCTCACACACTTCTCGTGTCATTCCTTAAGTCTTGTCATTGATAGACCTGAGACTCTACATCCAAGCCTCCTTGTTCCTCATCACTCTACCCACATGGGTCAGACAACCTCTCCATAGTGTCAGATCCTGTCTCTCCCAAGGTCCAAGAGTAGACTGGCTGAAGGGAAGACACATGCTCCTATGATGGCAGCAGTCAGCACCACCACGTAGGTCCTTCCCTCCTGCATGCACTCCACCATCTGCTGCTCCCAGAGCCCCAGGACCTGAGTAGGAAAGTAGAGGAGGAAGAACCGTGGAGGGGTGGGACTCGACCTCTACCTTCTAGATGCAAAGTGCCTACAAGTCTAAAGGCTGTGGGGATAAACTTCCCATTCATCAACCACATTGTTATACAAGCCACAGTGCTACCCAGTGACATTTTAAATGAATCAGCTACAGGCTATGCACGTAGGATGATGGATTATGGAGCAGGAGCAGGTAAAACACCTTATAAGAAGAGCACGGAGAAATAGACCAGGGCTCTGAGGAGCATCCCAAGATGCAGAAAGATAGAGCTGGCAGCATTTAAGTGCCCTTCGCCCAGCCTGTGCAGTGACACTTCCTCTCCTTGAAACACCAGCTGCTGACACAGGTGTATCAAGAGGGACAAAGAGAAAATCAGAACAGCCCAAATCAGAAAAAACAAACAGAAAAAACCCTCAAAAAACCCAAACAAGAAGTTAATTAACTCTGTCTGATGATGGCTTCACAGCCTGCTGGAGCACAGCGGAGCCCACTCTGCTGCTGCCCATAGAGGGACTATTTGAACTCCCCTAAGGGAATAAATACCAGCCTGAAAGGATTAAATGCAGCCCTCACCTCCTATACGTCCCCTAGAATACATTCTGGTTGCATATCCCTGGTGCAAAGCAGACACCAATTTGCTTTGAAATTTGTCCGTGACATGTAGCTTCAAGAGCTGGGCCCACAGCCAGACGTGAGCAGCATCTCCTGTGACAGGAGGGCTGACTGCCTTGCCCAGGACCTTGTTGAGGAGAGGGATAATGGGGTGCCTCGGCAGGAGAGTGTAAGATCTCTTTAAAGTCAGGGATATTCTTTTTGTCATTGATGAGGACGTAAGTGGGAGAACATGGCTGTGGCTCACAGTGACAATTGTCATGGGAAGTTAGAGGAAAACCAAGGTCTTTCACTAAGTAAAAGAAAAGGTAGCCTTGCCTGTCTTGTCACATTATCCAACTGGCATCAGATCTAACAACTAGGGCTAAAGCATGAGACATTGGTAATAGAGTTTTGCAAATATTTTGACAAAGGACTCTGCTTGAAGAACTTAAGAACAGAGCCTTGATTTTCTACAATAAAGTCCTTTTCACTCTAAAACTTTAGCTCAAGAAAAGAAAATTATTTGACTTGAGAAAACACCCATCACAAGCTGCTATCAACTGGCATTTTACTGCACTGGAAGTGTGATGGTACCAAACAAATGCACCAAGGAACACTTCTGTTCCAACAGAATTCTGTATCTTGGATATAGCTGTAGCAATTAAGTTTAGAAACAGTAAAGAAGAAACAGATCACTAAACTGAACAACACCTAAGAAGAATTCTAATGACAATTTAAAGTTAGTTGCAAAAGGCTTAGGGCAAGGTATGGTATTGCTGCGTTCTTTTTTTTTTTTTATTGTCTCTGTGTGATAAATGAGGTGACAAAATAAAGCTAATTTCTTTGTCAGAACAGACTTCTGAATAATGAGAAGAATGGGTGTATGTTTACTACATTGCCCATTTTGATTTATCAAAAGAATTTATAAATATTTTGTTTCTATGATCGTCCTTTTGAAAGCTATGCATTGTGTCACTCTTCCTTCCCAACAAATTATTAATAAAAGGATATAAAATTAATTGTTTAACATTTGATTCAAAATTTCATTAACTTGTTGCCAGTATTTCCTTTAGGTAAGTAGCATCTGAGCTAGACTGTCCTTTCAGGTCTTTGGTAGAGCAATGCATTCAAATTAACAATGGTATTTCTGTTCTTTAGAAAGCAAGCACAGAATTATCTGTGTGCCTCCATACTTTAAAAAATCAACTGCTTATATATCACAAGATTCATGTGTGTTTATAACATTTTACATGTATAGATACATGTCCAGCTTAGTGTTAAGTGGCTTCCTTCTCCAGCTGCCTCAGCCCAGGAGTTTTTCCTGCCCAGGCTGACAATTTCCTGTTTGCAGGTTCAGCCAGTTAGCAGAGCTTACCACATAGCCCAGAGACTCATTCACACAGGCACACCCCTTAGACACATGCAGCAGTTGTGGGATGATACAGGTGCTCCTCAACACCCCCATGTCTGACTACAGCAGCAAGCACAAGATTTCACTGTCACTTACGAGGCTCTCAGCAGTAGCTGGCAGTTGCAGTCCTTGCAGCACGCATATATATGGCAGAGAGGGTGAGATCACCAAGGGAGAGAGATGGGAAATCCTCCATTAAGAAGGCATAAGAAAACAGGACAGCTGGGTTAATCAAGTGAAGGTCTCAGCTAGACAAGAGTACTGACTGAGTCAATTTTACACATGATTGGCCCCTTTTAGACTGCTCTCTGTCTATCCACACTTGTTCTTCTGGCTCCTCCCTCCTCTGCACACAGCCTCAGCAACTGACATAATCCCACCAAGCCGTTTCAACACCCAGGACACTCAGGTTTGCATCCTTATCAGTTGTGAAGTCCCAGTTTTTCTGGAGCCCGTTGGTTACCTTGACTGAGCGGGTTTGTTTCTGACTATTGTCTTTATTAGTGCTCATTGCTTAGGTTTTATTTCTATGCCTATCTTCCACCTTTCCTTTCCCTATCCTCCACAAAAAAATAAATGTCCTTACACACCAGATATCCATACCAAATAGTGTGAATGACCATGTTTGTTCTTATTACAGCGTCCCTTACCATGTGTCAGTCAGGTTTTTTATGGTTCCTTTGCCCAGATATCCTTAAAAGAATAGACACATTCCTTCCACATACCATTAGATTTCAAATTGACAAGGTCCAAGTGGATTCAAACTCAAAAGTATGTTTTTTCTATAGCTTGAAAATGCAAAGGGAAGAAGAAAGAGACAGACAGATAGATGTGTACTCTGACTACCTGCACAGCAGAAATCATTGTATTGGGAAAGGTTCAGATACTGAAGGAAGATGAATAGCCTCTTTGCATTTCTTTTGTACTGCTTTCACTCCACCACCTTGGCATATCAAGCTTACTCTTCGCATAGTGAAATTTTCTGAAGTACAGGCTAAAAAAGCCAATCAACTCCTTCTCCTTAGATTAAAAAAAAAAAAAAAAAAAAAAGCAAA
>VXAD01010096.1:1633789-1746486 GCA_013399195.1 Dicrurus megarhynchus
AAAAAAAAAAGGCAAATTCTTTCCAGTCTGCTTTATGCATAAACCTATTCATAGAGTTCTAGTTAAGGGATTTTTGCAGGTTTACAAATCTCATTATCAGTAATGATTAAACATGGATGGTTAACCCTGGAGATGAATTTGGGAAGAATGCTAAAGCAGTGATATTTGCCTCTAGATAATCAAGCCTGGGAAACACGGTTTAATTTGTATCCGTTCTAAGCAGCTTCAAATGTAGGGCTTCTCTGCACATAGTTCTTTCCTCCAATGTTTCACTTGCAACTTATTTTTATCTTAGCAAATTACTTCTAAGGATTCAGCCATGTTTTCCTTGTGCACCCCAAATTAAGTCAGTTCCTTTGCAAGTAAGTGGCTGCAAAAGGGATATATATTTCATCACATTAGTTTTGATACTCTAGAATTCATCAGAATATACTCAAAACCTTTTCTATTTATAAACAAAAAAAAATCACCACAATAATATGCAAAGACTCACAGATGCAGTGTTCATTGGTCACATAGCTTCCTCCTTCACAACCACAAAAGCCTGACTTGTATAAGTTTTTGAAAAATGGTTTGAAGCTATGTGGTCTTTCATCATGCTCATTGACTGTGCAATGTTACTGTTATGACATTGTAAAAGACTAGACAGACAACACAAGTGATTATGTGCTTGCCAGTTTGCAGATGAAATAGTGGAACAGCTGTTTCATGACTCAGGTTATAACTAATAGAAGACATAATTAACACTAGCTAACAGATTTTTAGAAAATGGTTGTTGTTAAACTAGCATTTGACTATTAAATTGGAACTCTAGTTAGTAAAGAGAAGAGAATTACTACAATGTGCTCAAGACGAACCTATCCTTCCCATTCCCTTCTTTGATATTAGTATCAAAAAATAGCAGTACAGATGCTTGGTGAACAAATTTCTTTGGCTCATATGTAATTTTAATGCAAAGCAGCTCTAATTTCTACAATGAAATTGGTTATACCACTGATCTTTGATGCAGCCTCAATAAGATGCATGCATATGTACTGGAGTCAAGATCATGGTTTTGTTCATGCTTTTCCCTTTGAGCCTAATTTAGTTTCCTTTTTCACAGAGAAAACTTTTAAAAAATATTTTAAAAACAGGGTAGTATTAAACTGTCTATAGGCATGACTACATGAAAATGGAACATATTTGGATATGCTGTCCTGTGATCCCATTAAAATAAGAAAAAAAAAACTTTTTAATCATCAAAGTGCTTTCCTAATTCAGAAATGTCACCAGGGTAACGTCTGACACATTTTGGATGTACCAACTCAAGGTGTGCATGCAAGTAGGGCTTGTTTTAATTCCTACCATTTTATATCAACATAAACAATCACAGAGTTACAGAAGCTACTGTGAACCATGTAAGATTTCTGCTGATCATGAAGTCTTCTATAGAGAAAAGCAAGGAAGCAGAGACACCTCTATTGCAGCTCATGTGAAACAGGGCAGATTTCCCCAAATCACACGATTCTCATTCTAGATATTTTTTAACTTTTTTTTTTTCCCAGTCGTGCATGGAAATCAGAAAGGACTGGAAAAAATGTCCTCCAAATTTTCCATAAGACACTTCAACCAGCCTTTGCTGTAACTGGGTTCCCAAAAAATTACTGAATCCTCTGGGTTTTATACTGGTCTGAGAAAACCACACCATGTCTAAAAATATATTTGACTCAGAAACATGCTTACTTTTCTGACACAGATTGTCAGACTGTGTCACACCATCCACCTTGGCCAGCTGTAAAGTCAAATTCACAAATTGCACGTGTAGCAAAATAAAATTAAAAAACCTGAGTATGCTTCATTAGGTGGTCAAAAGATCACTTTGTGCTCTCTCTGAATTTCAAAACATCCTCCTTGATTTTCTAGGGCTTCAGACACATTCTGATCTCTAATGTGATAATTTGACTACCGTATTAGAAAGATATTTTTCTCTCACAAAACAACCAAACAAACAAAAAACCCAAGAAAATTATTTATATTCTAAACAAGAAGAGTATTTCTGTCAAAGTATGTGCAGATAATTACTACAGCTAAGAGCACACAGAAAAGCTGGCTAACAGCTATTTGTTGATTTTGAAGGAAAATTCTACGGATTCTTCTCTGCAGCATAAATGTCCATGGAGCTGCTTGCATCTTGGTTTGAATCAATGTCTCTGCTGAAGCTTCAGTCTCCAGAACAAGGTTGGAATGCAGAAGTGTTTAGTGTAGGAAGCTACTCACCAAAAATTGAGTAGTTCAAGTGAAAAGTTTGCTAACTTCTTTCACGAGTATTTTATACATGTGCTAAAACACTAATGCCATAGCAAAACCAGAAACTACTTGTATTTCATCAGCGAGGAACTAATTAACAAAGTACAGTAATATTCCTCAAGTCAATTGTGTACAAAAATCTGTGCAGTTTTAATCACAGCTCCAGAAACTGAACACCCCATTCTCACTTTTGTTTTCATTCTTGGTTTTTTCCCTTGTAAATGTTGTCTAAATAGTACTGACATATTCATACTGAAGTGAATCCTACCTATCTTGCAGTGACTCAAGAAATTTATACTTGAAATTACTTCCAGGCATAATTTACTCAAGATGTGAAAGTTGGTTTTTACTCTGAATGCACATCACCAACAGGAGAAAAGATTCTGGACATGGTGTTGACTGAATAAAACGGATGCACAAACAAAAATAATTGAACTCATTTTCTCACAGTTGTCTTGATTCTACAGTACTACCATAAACTACTTGCTTAAAAAAAAGATCCTCTTTTTTTTTATGTGGTAAAAGGAAAGAAGTAGAGCTTCTAAGTACAAGGTGAGCATATTTTGCAGTAAAAGTTATATATTTTTTTAATCTTCCCACAGGATGCTGTGGTCTGAGACTGATCTTGAAAAAGTTTGCAACAAGTAATGCTTGCTTCACCTTCTACATCAACATACTCCAGATGAATGGGCCAGATATTATTGCTGAAATCAGGTTACAAGTATGTTAAAGATGTCAGAAAGTCTTCCTTGTTTCTGAATTGTCTCTTCCTATGTGTGCACTGACTTTATATAAATACAGATATGTACACACAACATCCTTTTTGTTCCTTATTCCTTTTCACTGAAGGCATACAAAATAAATGCTCATTTATCTGCAAGATCAGAAGTCCAGAACACCAAGATGTACTGCATGAGGCATCAAAAACTGTTCATGCAGTTTGAAAAACTACCAGTCCTTGTAATGAACTTCATATGCAACCCCAAATTTTCACATACAGGTGTTGAAAGTTCAACATTCACCTTCCTATCTCAGTAACTCTGGGGAAAAAAAAGTCAAATTGCTGATAAAAGCCTATGGATATGGATATTCACCAGCACACACCAGTTTTCATATACCACTGTCAATGATTCATTTAAAACCATTATGTGAGTTAGAATCACATCTAGGTTTGAGTTCCTGTCGGTACCTGTGTATCCATCCAGTGCCTTCAGACCATTGTATGAAAAACAGATGTTTTGGTGGATTAGGTGAGTCGTTTGGGGGTTGTGGGTGGTTTGGGTTTTTTTGTTCTTGGAGGGGCTTTTTCAATTCAACCTTCTAATTCCTATTATCTAAAGAAAGATTTGATTTTCCTCAGCATGGCCCTTAAAAGACAATAATTAAAATATTATGGATCTGAACACCCTGGATAACTATTAACCACAGCACTTTGGGGTTTTTGTTGTTCATTTTCATATGCTTTACACATACTCGTACAAAAGGGCTCATAAATGTGGCAGTATCTGTCCTTACAAACTGCTTTAAGGTCATGGTTAAAAAATGCAAGTAAGAGCAAGTGAGAAAGAAGGGGAAACATGTTCATACCTAGTACTTGCAACAGTCAGTTCTGCTTGCAGCATCAGATCAGATAGCTTAGAAAGCACTAATTTAATGGCCTGCATCCAATGTGCTCTGTTCCTTATGATCCAGGCAAGTTTGTTCTCTGGTATACCCTAGAGTGTTTTCTCACCATGTGAAGAGAGGAATAAATTTTATAGGCAATACATCCTTCCCATAAAATGCCTGAACTACCTCATTTTTATCTGAGCAATGATGCAAGACAGAGGGAGCTGGCCACTTACACTGCATATGGTATCACTTCGGAGGAAATGTCTTTTTCAGGTACCATCATTACCCCTAAGTTTCTACATTTAAGAAGCACCTGGCCATTCTGTGTAAATGTTGATGATAGGCTCAGGTATGGCAGTTCTCAGTATACTGTGAGGAAACCGAAGTCTTCGGATGGCCCAAATGAATCTGACTAATATTTCATCTGGAAGATGAAAACCAAAGCTAAAAATAGCAACATTCAAGGATCAGAAATTCCAGAAAATATAGAAGCATTGCTCAAATCACTCTAAATGCAAAAATTGTAGAAAAGCATTGAAAAAGCTCTCTCATTTTTTGTACTTTCAAAGAATCTCAGGAGCTGACTAGGATGCCAATGTATGGGAAACACATAAACGTCATAAAATCCCTTTTGCAAAGAACTTGCATTCAGACAGACAGCCACAAGTGAGAAAATAAAAATAAGATACTGGGGAATAAAAATACTGTACTTCTGTCACTTCTCTGACCTTAGATCTATCTGGACATGATGGCAAGGCAAATTTTAATGATGTGATTGAAAAAAAGAAAAATGAGCAAATATAGGAAATGATTGTAGGAAGTGCATCCCAATCTTAAAGATAGTAGGAGAATTCAGGAGGGCACTTGATTCAAAATCTGATTGAGGCTGGTTTTGTGTGCCAATCAATAGCAGGTGTCAACTACTCTTTACTGAATGTAAAGATCATTTGTGGGGTGGGGAAGGATCGTGGAAAGGTTTTGAAGCTGAAGCCAAGCAGCTTGTCTTTGAAGTGTCAGAAAAGCAGTAGCTAGTGAAGGAAGGTGTAAAGAGAGGTAAAATGGTCGAAATGACAGGCCAGGAAAATGATCTTTGCAGAAGCTGA
This sequence comes from Dicrurus megarhynchus, assembly GCA_013399195.1. NCBI lineage: Eukaryota > Metazoa > Chordata > Aves > Passeriformes > Dicruridae > Dicrurus > Dicrurus megarhynchus. The sequence goes on from VXAD01010096.1 coordinate 1,638,790, forward strand.
GCAAGATTGCATTTGTCAAAGGGGGAAGGAAAAAAGGGTATTTTCAGAAGCTGAGACGAGAGATATTTCCGCTGTGCAGACAGATAGTAAAAGCCACATCTTAGACAGGGTCTGTAAAAAGAATCTGTGAAAACTAGACATTACATGAAAGTGAGGATTTAGGAAGTGGATTCAGTCAAAGGAGATAATTATCATTCTAGATGTCACCATTACCTACGGAAAAATTCTTCCAAAACAAAAATGGCTGACTTTTCAATAACAGGTGACTGTTCATGACTATAAAGTCCCTTTGCTGGGTTTCTGTATTCTGGTTTCCTGTATTTCTATTTCCTCTACCACTATGTTTCCTTTGTCATCACTTTTAAAGCAAAGGCAGATTCAAAGTATGAGTGATTTGCAGTGCTGGTGCATGACAAAATGCAGTTTTATGATGAAAAACTTAAGCACTTTCTAGCAAATACATAATTTAGGACTTAGTGCTGATGCCATAGCATTGCAGCCAGGAGTTCAGCCACTGGCATCTCAGGTCAATAGCTAAGTAAGTTCTATACGCTTCCTGTGTGCAGTAGCATCTGATGTTTAATACTTCAGGAGATGACAAAGCCTTTGACAGTAGGTACTGAATTAATTGTGTGGTGGTGGTCAAAAGGGTTAGGTAGATAGATTTTTAAGCCCAGAGACATATGATCTGAAAATCACTGGGAACCAGCACTGCTGTTTATAATGAGCAGGAAGTTATTTGGATTACAGATCTACTAATTTCAGTCAGATGCTCAGAATGATGAGAATATCACAAGAAAAAAATCTGTCAGCTGATAATACAGTTACTGGTATCTTGGGCACATGCCAGTGAATAAAACACAAAGTAAACCCAAACAATTACATTAATTTTCTGTAGGGTCTAGAGGGTTTTAGTGACATCTTCAAGAGCTCGAGGTTTCCCTGATACTAGATTTGTGTCTTTCTCTACCATGAGCTGTGATCCTATAACAGAACAACACAGAAGTCCCATTTGGACTGGATTTTCATCCAAATTTGCCATACACCTTGCCATAAAATATACTTCTGCAGCAATTTGTAACTTATTTCATTAGCATTTATGTTGCTGTCCTATAGCATAGCAACATACCCCTTGCTTGTCACTCACAGAAGTTAAAAATCCAGTAACAGGCTAGCGTGGTTTGAAATACCCTCTAGCTGTCTTGTTACTTGTTGGTTTCATATTGTTCCTCCCCTGAGGAGGTTCATTATTGGTTTACTATCATGTACCTTCTTTCATGATTGGTTCATTCTGTTATCTCTACCTGATGATGTAACACTTTAAAACTCTCTGCGAGAGAACAAACGGGGTCTCTCTGCTTTAGCTCCCCTTCAAGCTAACTGGCCCCTGCCCTCTCGGGGGCAGGAGAAAATAAACTTGGAATGCAGCTGACAGAGTTTCCACTCTTTTCTCCGTACCTTCCGCTGCTGGCTACAGCATGCCTACATGCTGTGAGGAGGCGTTGGGCTGCACTGGTAAACTGAGGCACGCAAACCTCAGTTACCATCAATTCGGTCGCTGGCTCACGTGGGTATAGGACCCCGTTAACCTGCAGGCCGGGCTGGGAGCAGCCTGGCCGGCAGAGATAATAACACATTTAGATATATTTATGGGTTTAATTTTTGAATTTTTAAGTGAAACATACTTCATGTTCCTCTTCTTCCATAGCCCTTTCTGTGCTGGTCATTGACAAAATGTGGCAGAGAAAGAAAAGAGATTAATAAGAGGAAGTGTTCAGGATTAGATTCTTTTTCAACTGGCATAAATACCCAGGGAACTGTTGTTTTTAAAAGGGTTTATTTTTCATCAAAATTTCTAATAATTTTGTTGACCAGATTTATGTAATATTTAATGTTGAGTTAGGTAGTTTATCAACAATGGGCAAACTGAAATTTTTAGGTCAAACTGTTTGGTGACTACATACTATATGGAGAGATTGATGCATAGCTAATGGTAACAGCGTGTTTCATGAATGATTTCCTTCTGGAAAAAGCTCTGATTTTTCATATTGATTGAATGAATACTACTGAGGATATGAGCTTCAAAGCTCAGTACAAAACTGAATTCAGATATGCCTTTTGGCGGAGGCCTTGTTCCACTTTACTATTTCTAGCTGGAAATTTTAAGTATTGCAGTACTTCCTGGAGCATCCTCATACTTTGTGGTATTATATGAACAAAATGAATCTCAAATCTTTTTGGCTCTCTGGAAGGACGACCTATAGACTAAGCCAATAGTCTAGGCTTATATATTCTGTGAAAAAGTGCCTTGAAAGGATGTTTTATTCTCTTCTGGGACATCTGTATAAAACAGCTGAGTTTCTTATAGAGCAGCCAACCTCTGCACAGATTAGATGACTAGCCTAAACCTCAAGTCTTGGAAAGAGCATTCCTACTTTATTCAACCGAAATCTGAAGTCTTGATTCAGATAAATTTCTGAGTTATCTATCTAAATATCAGTGACAGCTAGAGGAACAAATAAAGTCAAGACTTTATTTCCTGGACAATAGACCAGTCCATATTAAGGAAATAATTTACCTAAAGATAAGTTTTTTGGATAATGGCAAGAAGGAGGAAATTCTTACACTGTTTTTAGAGAGAGGCAAGAAAATAAATTACAGCTTTTCTTCAGGCCGAATAGAGGAATTTGACCCAAATACTTTGAATCCTAATCCATTCTTTGATCATTGACTAAATTCCTCATTACAAGAGACCATGTCTGCATTTTTCTGAGGTATGCTTGGGATTCCCTGTTCCAGCATTCCACAGAGAGATTTTTATTAGCACGTACATAGGCATCACTAAGTTGTAGTTGAGAATACAAGATTTTTCTATCATCTTCCACTGTAGTTGTGTTCTAGAAAATGCCCCCCGGTTGCCAACATTGCAAAAAGATGAAAGTCAGTCATCCCAGTTCATGCAGTCATACGTGATATGACATAATTCAAGGGATATGCTTCTAAAATCCATCCCTTAATTATTTTCTTGGGTGGTTTGGGAAGAAGGAGCAGATTGGTTTGGGGTTTGGTTTGTGAGGGTTTGGGGTTTTTTCTGCATTTTTAAAAATATTTCATGTCAGCATGTTTCTATACTTTTGAAAAAGATAGTGGAGCTGGGACAAGAAATTATGTGTATTTCCTTATTACATTCACAGGTGCTTTGACTCTATCTTCAATCTTTCATTGATCTTTTGACATGCATCTCTCCTGACTTGCCTGACATCTATTCTAAGCAGTGACATGACTGATCACAAAGATGGCCAAGGATAGATGTAAAATCTAGTCTTCAAAAAAATTATGTCAAATATACAGTGTTTAGAGAATGTAATATCTAATACTTTCTTAATAAAACCAATAGATACAACACAGGTTTTATCTGACACTAATGCATTTTTAAATCCTTGGACTCATCAATATGATTGTGTCTAAAATACTACTAAAATGTATTTGGCACTCCCTCCTCATGTAGCTGGCAGGAGTAGGCTGTACACAGACCCCTTGGCCTTCATTTTCCTCTGTCTATTTTTGCAGATGAGTCAACCTTTGATGCTGTCTGAGAGTAGAGCTGGCAATTGCGGGGCCCAGATGCCACACTCAGGGCTCCAAGTCCTGAACAGAAGGATTTGTAGCTGGCTGCTGCCATGTGCTGCTTTAGATTCACTGTCCATAACCTGGAGGGTTTATATATAATTTGCCTGCTGCTGCCTTGGTCATTGGTATCCATGAGATGTTCAGTGTTTCCTGGCTAAGCTTGAACCTACAGTCCATAGCCTGTGCATGTCCAGCTTTGTGCTCTACATTTGCCACTCCTGTCACACAGCAAATGTGTGCACTGGGTGGAAGGGTAATTTTCATGCCAAACATGCATGCAAGCACTGGACAGAAAGTTTCTGAGGAAACACAGAGTAAATTCTGTGAGGTCTTTCCATAAAGTCACGCATTTTAAATGTCTGAATGCAAGTCACTTCTTCTAAGACAAATCTTTGTGCCGGTAATTCAAGTTGAGGATCTATAAATATCCTTGAGATAAATATTTTTTAAAAGAAGGTTGATATTCAACTGTCTGAAGTACTGCATAAAAACAATAAAAAAGAAGGCACTTTCTTTATAATCAAAAACTGTTATTGATTTTGAAATAGGCAAGCTGGAAAAATAGCCACAGTTTTCTCTAATGTAATCTTACAAGCACTTCAAAATACAGAATATCTCTTTGAGTTAACTGGATATCTAATAATTTCTCCACATGTGTATCCTTTACTAGTCGACACAAAAATTACTGCAGAAATAAACCTTGATTTTACAGAGATTATTTAATTTTATTATCAGGGAGATTAGGGACAAGGAGGTGATATGTTTTATCATTAGCATGTTCAATGCAGTCCTTTACGCAGTACAATAGAAGTCTTTTTTGTTCTGTTTCTTTTTGTTTTCCTCCCAGTCTCTTAATCAGGTTCTTTTAGTGGAGTTGTTTGTGCAAATAATATTCCCAATTATGTTTGTAGTAATAAGTAGTCACCTGAGTAAAAGACAGAGAAGCAGGCCCTAGATTTGTGAAATTGAGTGTTCTATAGAGGAAAGAGGCAGCACAGGAAAAGAAGAATTAAGTGAAAATCTGCAAGAACTGAGTTATAAGTTGAATAATGCCCTATTAGACAAAAGCCAAAGGAATTCTAAGTTTGCCAATGACACCAAACTGGGAGTTTTAGATGCCCTCAAGGGCAAAAAGACCCTGCAGAGAGATGTTCACAAATTAGAGGGCTTGGCAATCACCAACCATGTGAAGCTTAATGACGGCAGTGCCCTGGCAGCCAGGAGGACCAAGTCCTGGGGGGCGTCAGGCACAGCACTGGCAGCCAGGCAAGGGAGGGGATTTTCCTGCTCTGCTCTGCACTGGAGCAGCCTCACCTCGAGCCCTGTATGCAGTTTTGGGTGCCACAATATAAAAAAGACATTAAGCTTTTAGAGAGTGTCCAAAGGAGGGCCGTGAGGATGGTGAAGGGCCTTAAGGGGAAGCCGTATGAGGAGCAGCTGAGGTCACTTGCTTTCTTCAGCCTGGAGGAGACAGGGGAGACCTCACTGCAGTTACAACTTCCTCATGAGGGGAAGAAAAAGGGCAAGTACTCATCTCCTCACTCTCATGACCAGAGCCAGGACTCTGAGTTCAAGAAGTGTTTGGACAATATTCTCAGGTACATGGTGTAATTCCTGGGACTGTCCTGTGTAGGGCCAGGAGATGGACTTGATAATACCGATGGGTCCCTTCCAACTCAGCATATTCTATGACTTTATGATTCTGTGATATCTGTTCCTTGGCAGAAACTGCAAAATCCTGAGTTGTCTGGCTCCACAAAGAAATGGTTCAAAAAGCTTGTGCATTCATTCCCTCTTGTTCATGACATGGTGTCCGATACATTTTCCATAGAACACTAGAGGCAACTAAACTACTACTTGGTGATATGCACAACATAGGACCAAAATTTCTAAGCTGAGACAATATTTTCCATGCTGATCTCGAGTATTTTGAATAAAAAATACTTTGAAGAAAATGTTCAATATAAATTTGACAGCAGGTATAATACTTTTTCTGGTTCAGACAAAGAATAGTTATTTAACAAGAATTTTGACCAAATTCAATGACATCCCTAAGTAGTCCATAAGAAGGCTTATTTACATGCATTCAATTAGCTGTCTTTGCTTTATATGATAATGTTAAAGAAATCACATTCTTTTCTTCTGCATGTCACAAAATCCAAATTGATATTATTTCATATATTCTGCTATTAGCTATTTCTTTATTTGTGGATCAAGACCCCAAAAACAGATAGGATTTAAGCACAGAACTGAATGGTTGCCTTAATTTTATATGGTTTTCAACTTGTTAATCTGTATCAGGTATAGAGATAGAGAAAGACATGGAAGGAATATGAGGAGTATGTTAGGCAGCCTGGAATTTCAGTGCTGCAGCTGTTATTTTGTAAGCATCACAGCAAAAAGGAGATTTAAAGGAGTTATTAAAGAAGAATAGCAAAGAAGCTTATCTGATTGATTTTGTCTTTTTCTTTCCTCTTTCACTTCAGATAACATGAGGCACAATAACATTAAGATCTGTGAAAGCGAGTTTTCAGAACCATTACACATAATATATGCATATGGCAAAGCTGAAAAATGAATACTTGTGAACAGTAACAATACACAGGCTGTTAGTGCTTGTCTTCCCTGTGCACATCCGACAGCTGTACTGCAAAGCAGCACTAATTTATTCAGAATCATTCAATGTATCTTCAACTGCTATAACTAACATGAATGTTAGTCATTCTTCCTGATGATGCTGTTGAAGGCAATGGTGAGGGTTAATTATTGCTGTCTGAAATATATCTATCCAAAAATAATTTGGTTGTATAATGGTTAGAATGTAAAATTAGTTTTTTGTCAGATGAGTTGTTTGGTGAGTCAGCACTGTCTGAAAAATACAAACTTTCTAACATAAACAACTACAAGGACATTTTTCAAGTATTGTCCATTTATTCTCATGTCCCTATTCTTAGGTGTGTCTTTTTCTAATTTTAAGCTTTGGGTTATTTTGTAGTTCTTTTTTTTAAGGATGTATGTTCTGTCTGCATGCTACAGAGAAAACACGGAAGAGTCCATGAAGAGTCCATTCATTCGTGTTTCTTATGACTCATCAGGGTTGTGGATATGGATTAGAAGAATGCAATCTGAAATCATAGTTTTTTGGTTATTGTACAACAGAAATGCTATACTTTCAAAATGTAAGGATTGAAGAATTTTGAAGAATTATGTCAGGCTCAGATACATGACTTTAAATATAATATAAAGGGAATGCAACCTCAGTCATTTGCAGAATTACTTCAAATAGCTGTAGTCCACTATTTTTTTCACAGAATTTTATTTTAACCTTTAAGGTTAAGGATATATAAGTGGCCTGTATTTAGATACATATATGCTGGGATATCTACATAACTGTGTGTGCGTGTGCATGCACACCTATATATATATATATATATATATTTACACACATATACACGTGTATATACATACATGCATGCATTCATATGTGTATAGATTTGCATACCTTCAGGTTTACTCCTCTGATTCATGAGGAGATAGATATCCCCTGTCAGCCTTGGCCTACTTATTTCTGGTGCACAATAAACATGTTAGAAAATAAGTGTTCCTCATTAAAAAGAAACAAAAAAGAAACAAAAAGCTGGTGGAGCTAGCAGAGTATCCCCAAACACAACCGACTGCATATAAGGAAACTTCAACTTGTTGCAACTTAACAGATCACCTGGTCTGACTCCTACAAATGAGGAAGACATGCAGATACAAATCCAAGAGTATTGTATGACATCATATGAAGTCCTCTCAGACTGAAATGTGCGCAAAACATTATCTTGAAATGCAAAAAAGTAGGCCATCAAGTTTTCTTTCTTTTACTATTGAGTTGTCAACTTGTCGACATTTCTGGGGAGATTTCTGCTGTTTTCTCTTTAAAAGCCTCTTCTTTCCTTTTTATAGGCCAGTCCTTTTAATGCAATTAATATAACAAAAAGTCCAGTTTTCTTTTATAATAAGTGTAAACTGCCTTCAAAGTCAGATTATGTTAAATCAAGTTTGGTCAAGAACATTACCAATTTAGGTGTACTTACAGGGTTCTTAAGAACTGGTGAATATGAACCCAGGACTAAATCTGTCTCATGAGGAACTTCTGAGAAATGTTTTTGAATTTTGCAGATTCCTGTAGGGCAGGCCTTTGCACATCTGAGAAGTTTGCCTCAGTGACTAGCCCATGCTTTCATGAAGATGCTTTCAACATATTCAAGAAGTTCTATGCTTATAAAGGAGTTTAACTGAGAAGAAATGTCCAAAATGTAAACAAAATGAGGTGTGATGTAGAACATTTCATGCTGTCATTCCTATTCCAATAAAAAACTGAACCACAGGGTATTTCAGTTCTACTGCAAGAAAAGAATTTTTCAAAAGTCCTGAATGAAAATAACAAAAAGGCAAAACAAAGAAACAAAAAGTCCTGGAATAACTCATCTCTCAAACACTTAGGGTTTTTTAAAACAAATATTCAAAACTTTAAGGGAAAATGAAAGGAAATTCAGATGAGGATTGAAGAAGGAAGTTGATTAGATGTAACTAATGGTGGAGGTGCTTTGTGGACATGAAATAGAGACAGAGGTATACTGAGAAGCATCATCTAAGAATGCCAAAAGCAGCAAAACTGTGTGAATTAGAAGAGATTCAGGATAAAGCAGAGCAATACTAGAGCCCATCCATCCACTTGCTTTAAGAGAGACTTTCAGAAATGTTCTCAGCTACCACTCAGGGCTGGAGGCGAGATGGATTATTTCATGAGAAACCAATAGAGACAAGCATAGTTCAGGACCTTTTTGTGCACTTAAAACACATCTAAGACAATGTTTCCAGCTGATCCCTAACTGCCATCTGAATGTTTGTCAAAGGAGTACGCAAGCCAAAATAATTGTTTAATTTGCAAGCCACTACTCCTATGCTGCTTGAAGATTGCCGAAAGCTCCAGATCATACAACTAGTGCTAGAGAGAGGGCTGAAACAGATGCCAAGTCCTTGCTGCTGATGCTCCTGAGAAAAGAATCTTGTTCCATTTCTTGTATTAAAGGTGGCAGAAACTACCAGAAGTCCATGCTGATTATTTTGTATGGGCTCTGGCTAAGAGTGTGATTGCTGAGTGAAAACAGGGTAATAATCAAGTGGATTAAATTTTGGAATAGATATTAATGTTTACACTTTAATACAGCTAAATATTGCAGCCACCATCTCATACATAATCAGAGCTGGTTAAATCAAAATCTTTGATAGGGAGACAATTTACTAATTAATTGTTTCAATAACATAACTACTTCAGGATAATAGTTGAAAACAAAATGTTTTAATCCTGTGCAAAGAAAGATGTAATTTAATTCTTTCTATGAGGAAATCATAGAAATCATAGAAAGTGTTTAATTGAAAGGGACCTTAAAGTTCCTCTATTTCCAACCCCCTCACCATGGACAGGGACATCACCTGCTAGATCATGTTGCTCAGAGTCCTATCCAAACTGGCCTGGAACACTTCCAGTGATGGAGAATTCACATTTACAAATGAGGTTTTTGCTGCATAGAAATTGCATTTTTATTTTGAGAATTGAGTGTGCAGGTAAATTAACACTGATCATAGTAGAGCTTCCATATTTTTTGTAAAAACATAACAAACCAAAAAAAACCAGAGAAGTTTATGAAATTAAATATAACTTTTTTTTGTCCAAATTTAAAAACAGCGTGATGAATCCCTGCTAAACTTATTTATAAATCACCATACAGTGAATCAAGGAGGTGTGTATCCTGGTGTATAATTAAGTTTTACAAGTGTCTTGAAATCAAACTCTAATCATTATCTCTTCTTGGAGTTGCATTTTAATAGGTAGTATCATTGACATTAACAGGAATTGATGTCTATGTGGTCAGATAGTACTAAACAGACATAGCAGATAACTACAATCTTACTTGGATTAACTTATTTTTCCCAGCTTCAGTGTGGCTACCATTAACAATATTAGTATAATTCTAAAGATATTTAATCTTTCTTAGCTTTTTAAAACTCCATCTCCCAAAGTCACATAAAAATTCAGCTTTAAAATAATAAGAAAGTAATTTCTGATTTTTGTATTTGAGAAGAAGGCATTAAAAGCTCAAATAAATCCTGAAGATCTGCAGGACAATTGATTTCATCTTAAAATCTTTTTGCATCCAATTCATGATTTTAAGAACATTATTTTTGGTAATATTATTAGTTCAATCATAAATTGCCAGTTGCTGGTATTAGCAACTAGCAGCCTGAAAATCAGAATATCTATGGCATTAAAAATTTCAGGGTCTTAGATAAAGAACCAGATACTTTTGAGAATGTATATGAAAGCCAATATCTTCAAAAAGATATTTTTGAAAAGTTTCAAGCAGCAGTTTGAAGCTTTTTTCAGAAGAGAACAAAAGACACTTTGATCTCCAGATGATGCTTCTATCAGTAGTAGCTACAAAAAAATGATTATACAAATAGCATATTTCATTATTGTGACATAGCAGTAGCAGAAGTATTTTACATGTCTGTTATAACTAAAGACAATTTGTAAAAAGAGAATGCAAAATGTAATTTTTGAAACTTTAAGAAGAATTTTTATGGAATTTTAGAATAGTTATTTATTCTCAGGCAGAATTTTCTCCATTGGTTTCACAGAATTTCTCTGGGAAGACAGCTTTTTCTTCCACTATCTCCGGGAAAAGTTCTGGACTATTTCATCTCACAACCAGTTTATAAACTGTAGGAGACTACCATAGACAACACTTAAAGGTAGCTGAGGGTCTCTCTTAGGATCAATATTTAAGAGCCAAGACAGACTTAGGCTCAATATTACCTCTTTTTATGGATGGAAAAAATCTAACTTAAATTGTTCTCATACTGCTTCAAGAATTACATGCAATTCTTCTACTAATAAAAAGATTCAGGGATATAACTCTCTGCATGCTGAGATGAAGATTTGCCACTAAAGTCTAATTTGATTTATCAATCAGCCAATTAGTGTATTATTAAAAATTCACTGCAGGGCCAATCTCTTGTTGATTTAGATAATTAAGTTATTTGCTTTCTAAGTTAGGGTGCTTGGTAATCAGTAAAGTCTGTAGGCCAAATTCCACCTTCCCCTTTCTATGCAACTTTACAGCAAGGAGCTGTCTCACAGACTTTGGCAGAAATACATAACTAACGTGCCTTGTGAGCATCATTGTCTATGAAACGAGAGCAGCACACTACAAGGATTCTAGAAAGACCTGAATTTCCATAAAGGCACTAAATGAAGGGTGTGAGCACAAAGGAGGAAGAGTCTTGCCTTTCTCCGAGTAGATTCAAATTAATATGTAATGATATGCAATAATGTCAGTTTGTAATATTTGATTCTAGCTACTGTTCATGACACTTAATGTGAAATTTAATTTGAAATTCTTGGCCAGAAATGAGACTTTCACAAGAGCGAAGGTATAAAAGTACGATGGAGAAATCACATAAAATGTGAATCATGCAGAATTTAATATAAGTAATTAAAGACATATGGGACTAACAGAGGAATACTTTTTATTTTGAGATCATTGGAACTCCTTTTTAATCTTGAAATACTGTTTTTGCTCAGTCCCATGTCTAGAGCTTAAAATACCAGTTCCAGCAAATTCATTGTTCCATATGTTCCAATGCTTTCAGTGGAAACAAAGTATGGTAAACACTAAACACTTCAGAAAACTCCTCCCCATAATTGCTATGTCAGGTCTTTGCTAGTGGATCTCACCTGCTAAAGATGAACAAAAGATATTGATATCAAGAAGTAGTGGGCATGCTGATAAAATACCATACAAACAGGTGTAAGTTCATCAGAAACTTATGTAATGTGGTAAATATTTCTAATTTTTTTTTTTTTACCAGATGCAGACTTATGCAAACCTTGTTGTTCAGATGGTTCTTTAATCACAAGATGTACTATAAATACTCATTGAATTGAAACAAGCATGTTTCTTTGCTTTTTGTGCTACTTGTAGATGAGATACATGAGGAAATAAACTTTTCCTGAAAAATCTGTTTCAAAGACCAAGATAGTCAGGAAACAATGGTTAGTTTCTGCAATGAAGCATATCAAAGAGCCACCTGTGGTTAATGGTTGGATTCAATGATCTTTTCTAATGCAAGAAATTCTATGATTCCGGAATTCTATATAAAGGATCCTTTTTTGTGCATTTCACACTTCCAAGAGACATGCCTGCAGAAAAAAAACCCAGCACTTAAAAAGAGAAACAGAATTTGAGTATTTGAACTAGTCATAGATATTGCTGAAAAAAAAAAACCAAAACTGTCACCCTGAGTTTTCAGTTCTTCGATGTTTTCATTTCTGTGACAGAAGTTCTCATGCACGTTTCTGTAAACAACCATGTGTTTTGCTAACTGACCTTATTGTTTTGCATTCTTTCTCCTGGGTGGAGATGTTTGATGGACTTTCCTTTGACCAGTGTGATTGAGGGGTGGTAATTTCACCCTCCAATCCACGGTGATTATTAAGAAGATATATAAATGACCGAATAAAGAAGGCCAGGTCTTTTCCTGGCTGCTTGTCCTGTCCTGAACTGAGCTGAGTCTAAATGCTTCTTTTCGTGTCCAAGTGCAACACCAAAACCAACAAAAAACAAGAAAATTATTTTTCATTACTAGTTACCTTCTAAAAATAATCTTAAGTACTATCCATAAAGTTAGTTTCATCCTTCTTGTTTATTGTGTGTTTTCTGTAGGAAGCAACTAAATTAATATTTTGCCGTGACTCTCCCTTATGCTGAGGTTTCTGTTAGTTCTTTAATAATGTTCTTTATTTTGAACTTAAAGGGCTAAGGTGACTTGAAAAATCAAGGAAGTTCTGCTGATTTAAAAGAACAGAGAGGAAAAATGTCAAATGGCACTATAAGTTTAGAAGATGGTGAATAATAGCAACCAAACCTGTATAGCTGTTCAGGTCTTTCTTTCAAATACATTGTTGTTTCAATCTTTTTGAGTTCAAATCATTAAGATCCACATAATGAGATAGGGAAAGAAGGAATTTGTAATGAAAAGTCAGGGGCATCCCTTAAAGGTGTACCTAGATGTCTACATATTTCAACTGGAAAAGAATAAATGATTGACACTCATCATAAATACATTGAAATACAAGACTTTGACCTGTCATTCCTTAGAAATAATATTATGATAAGTGGCATCCACAGCTAGCTCATATACCACCCAGAGAGGCTAATTTTTTACCCTACAAATTCCAACTGGGGTGAATTTTAATACGTAATCTATGAAGAAAGAATCAGAAAATCATAAGAAACTGATAATTCTTGCTGCTGTGGCTGACAAGAATGGGACTATGAGTATTTTACTCAAAAACTTTAAAAAACCAAAGTTGTCAGCAGCTATAAGCAAAAGATATCCATTTTAAAGTGACATATGAAACTGAAAAAAGAAAACTTGAACCGTACAAAGGAATGAAAGTTGTGAACACTAACCTTTCTGTTACACATATTAACAACTAATACACAAGCACACATAGAAACTGATGCAAGGCTTTGAAATTAGTACTTCTTTTTTCTTTTATGTTAGCAGAAAAGATGTTGTTTTCCTTCTCAGTAGTTTAGAGATTAATCCAAAGGATGCTGCTCAGGACTGAACATATCAGCAGGTTGATTATTTTCCTTGTGCAGAAATGCATTATGTGGTTTATAGCTAGAGTTATTGTATCATCCCTATATGAATACAGGACACATTCTCATTTAGAGCATCGGAGGTTAACTTATTTAAAGCAGGGAACTGTCCTTACTTGTTAGTCTGATAGAGCTTAAAACTATTTAATTGAACACTGTCAGTGACAGAATTATGGACCTATTGTTGCATCTGTAATTTGCTGCATAAAGCGTTTTCCAGATAGTCCAGAAGGAGTAATTTTCACAAGAAATTTGTTGTCAAAGATCAAACAAATATGTAAAAAGTGAACATGAAAGTCATCTACCACATGTAAGTTTACTGTGAGCAGCACAGCTGAGAATATAATGTTCTCAGCCAAATAAAAATTCCTTCTAAACAAGTATCCTGTCCTCAGTAATGGGCAATCTTGAAAGCTTAGGCAAAAGCATAAAACAGGGCAAACTACAGGGCAATTATTCAGCATTTTTCAGTGATCTATAGTGTCAGTAATTCTGTGAGACAGAGATACCATCATGCTCAAGTAGCACTAACAATATCATCTGACTGAATGAGGCACAAGAGAGACAGTAGTGCAAGTGAATCCTAGATTTGGCTTAACATCCCGAGCTTTTTGGCTGAAGTCTTTTAAAAGTGTCCTCTAATTGTAAATGCTCACCTCAAAGGCTGCCAAGAACAGAAGCACTCCACGTTAGCCAACAATAAAAAAAGTCCACTTCCTTGCACTTTTCTCACCTGATGAAAGGAGAGTAAGAGTCTTAATTTCTGTGGTTTTTTACTGGGAAGTAGAAAGACATGATTAAAGTTTGTGAAAATATGACATTTAAATACATCTAAAGAGCTATCAATGTAATAAATGGCTACATTTCATTTCCATTTGAGTTAATTAAGTTAATTTATTTCAAATCCCAGTGCCCTCCCTAACTCATTCTCTGCAAAGTAGGTCCTGTAGCGATAGGACAAGGGGTTGTGGTTTTAAACTAAAAGGTGGTAGATTCAGACTAGATATGTAGAAGAAATTTTTCCAGTGGGGAAACACAGGACTAGGTTGTCCAGAGAGGTTCTACATGTCCCATCCATGGAAACATTCAGGATCAGGTCGAATGGGACTCTAAGTAACCTGATGTTGAAGTTGTCCCTGCCCACTGCAGTGTGTTGGGGACTAGATTAACTGTAAAAGTCCCTTCTAACCCAAACCACTCTATGATTCTATGAAATTTAGCCTGTACTGATGGATGTGAAACTATGAGACTCTGTGCAGTTACTTAAAATGATCATCACAGCTATGACCTAACTCCCCAAAGGCTGAAGACTCCTGCAATAAACATACTTTGGGTCAGGCCCCGCCTGGATTGTTTGAAGTGTATTTTAGCTTCTGTAGCATATGAAGAGAGTGTTTCCATATATGACAGTTCATAATGAGCCCCTACAGTAAGTCCACCAGCACATGGATTCAGGTAAAATTCGAATTTCACCTCCCTAGATGGAATGATTTGAAATATACCAAACTTTTTGACTTCAAAAGTTCTTCATAGCAGAATAGCATTCACAGGAGCTATCCAATCTTAAAACTTCAGTATGTACCTCCAAGTTAGTCATCGGACTGCAATTAGTGCAATTAGACTCTATTGTGTCCATAGCCAATACTAATTTATGCTGCTTTAGAGAATATAAAACTGTGTCACTAATGTTTAATTAGAAGGGAAGAGTAGATAGATGGAGATACTGAAGAATTAGAGTGCCATTAAGAGAACAGACATATATTAAAGTATGGTAAAAAAGGCCATCTGCCACATCAGCGAGCACACTCCAGAGGCAGCACGTCACTGTACCTTAGGAATCCTACTGAAAACTCCAGAGACAGTGGGTCTGAAAAACGCACGCCAAGGGGATCAGAGCAGGGTACCAATATTGCTGTCTCCACACCTTTTGGACTTGGGCCATGCATGGTGATGGGGACCTCAGCACCAAGGTGCCATTAGGGTTAGGGCTAAGGTCCAGAGAGCCACAGAGCCTAGAGCCCCAGGGACAACGGAAAAGGTATAGCAAGGGGATCACGGCAGGGTTCCTACACTGCTATCTTCGCACCTAATACAGATCACCAGTGGTGGGGGCATTAGCTGAAACTATAGTTAGATAGGGTGAGATCACTTGACTTGTTTACCATAGACAGAGACTGAAGGGAGACGTTTTTGCAGTCTGCAGTTTCCTCACAAGGGCAAGTGCTGGGGTAGGAACTGATCTCTCCTCTCCAGTGACCAGTAAGAAAACACGAGTGAGTGGCCTGAAGCTGGAGATTTAAGGAAAGGTTCTTCACCCACAGGGTGATTGGGCCCTGGGAGAGGCTCCCCAGGGAAATGATCTTGGCACCAGACCTGTAAAATTTCACTAAGCATTTGGACAGTGCATTCAGGCACATGGCATGTTTTTTGGAGTGACTCTTCACAGGGCCAAGAGTTGGACTTTGATGATCCTGGTGTTTCTCTTTCCACTCAGGTATTCTTTGATTCTGTGGTTCTAAATAAAACCCACTGTGTTTTTGATGGATGTTAGGTGGGTAAGTTTTGCCCTTCCCAGCTATTAGTATCGGAAGATCCAGATTGCAAATCTGTAGCATATCATTTGGTTCGGATTTAGGCTACTATTTTTAAAATAATTTTCCTAGTAGCAAAGTAATTTTATAGAACATAAGTGGCATCTTATTACTGAGTTCAATCTCAGGTATATATTTTTTATTGGTAGTTAATACATATCATTAAGATTTTCTTTCTGTATGTATATCCTGGATTTGCTGTATTCCTTGGCTGAAACAAAAACTCCAAATCTGTTGATTTCTGCAAGTTGCAGCAATGTTATTTCTAATCNATTAGCTGAAACTATAGTTAGATAGGGTGAGATCACTTGACTTGTTTACCATAGACAGAGACTGAAGGGAGACGTTTTTGCAGTCTGCAGTTTCCTCACAAGGGCAAGTGCTGGGGTAGGAACTGATCTCTCCTCTCCAGTGACCAGTAAGAAAACACGAGTGAGTGGCCTGAAGCTGGAGATTTAAGGAAAGGTTCTTCACCCACAGGGTGATTGGGCCCTGGGAGAGGCTCCCCAGGGAAATGATCTTGGCACCAGACCTGTAAAATTTCACTAAGCATTTGGACAGTGCATTCAGGCACATGGCATGTTTTTTGGAGTGACTCTTCACAGGGCCAAGAGTTGGACTTTGATGATCCTGGTGTTTCTCTTTCCACTCAGGTATTCTTTGATTCTGTGGTTCTAAATAAAACCCACTGTGTTTTTGATGGATGTTAGGTGGGTAAGTTTTGCCCTTCCCAGCTATTAGTATCGGAAGATCCAGATTGCAAATCTGTAGCATATCATTTGGTTCGGATTTAGGCTACTATTTTTAAAATAATTTTCCTAGTAGCAAAGTAATTTTATAGAACATAAGTGGCATCTTATTACTGAGTTCAATCTCAGGTATATATTTTTTATTGGTAGTTAATACATATCATTAAGATTTTCTTTCTGTATGTATATCCTGGATTTGCTGTATTCCTTGGCTGAAACAAAAACTCCAAATCTGTTGATTTCTGCAAGTTGCAGCAATGTTATTTCTAATCTTCCATATTTACAGCTGCGGCTCCTCTTTTATAGCAGCATCAATTCCTCACAGAGCAACCCCCAATAACTAACTAGATTTGTAAGCTAACCAATCTATTTATGTAAGCAGAGAGAACCAACTGTCTGTAGTCTGACAAATCATAAAAGGAACTGTGGCATGCTCTTATATTACAATAAAAAACTTGTCTATCAAATGGGAAATTGTAATGCTTGCTGATATTTTCACCTAAAAGAAACAGTAGCACACCCCCTTGATCTCAGCAACCATTTTTTCTAAGTACCTACAAAGCAAAATTATACACCAATCTAAGAAGTACAGAACGGTTTGTATGTCAAATACTGCAATCAAGTCCTCTATGCGTACTTACCACCTTTTAGAAAACGCCCTTTTGCAAATCACTGATTTTCAGTCAAACAGAGATGTAATCTAAGGGACCTGAAGTTTGTTACCAGCTGAATGAAAGTTGCCAACATATATAAGTGACAGAAATGACATTTGAATAAAAGAAGTTATGGTCTGGGAGAGGAGGAAAAGGGAAGGGAAAGGGAGGAGGAGAGGAGAGGAGAGGAGAGGAGAGGAAAAAGAAAAAAAGAAAAAGAAAAATCATTTGAGTTGATTTCTATTTTTATTTTCTTATTAAAATTTAAGCAATTTTTTTCTTTTTTTTTTTTTACTTTTTGGCATTTAATCCTGAATGCTGAAAACATATTCTATTACTTCCTATTTTCAGATCACATACTCTAGCAGCTTTAGAAAGGAAGACTTAAGGCTTCTGTCCAACTAAGGTAAAGTATGTACAATTGTGTTCCTTATTGGAAAGAACCCTAAATTTAACACTAAAACCTGTCAATGTTTTTCCTTTTGTAACTGGGGGATCATTGATGACTGGCAAAATTACAAATCTC
This sequence comes from Dicrurus megarhynchus, assembly GCA_013399195.1. Taxonomy (NCBI): domain Eukaryota; kingdom Metazoa; phylum Chordata; class Aves; order Passeriformes; family Dicruridae; genus Dicrurus; species Dicrurus megarhynchus. The sequence continues at coordinate 1,656,658 of VXAD01010096.1, forward strand.
TCACCTCTGTGTTATTGCCTGTGCTGTTCCCTTACTCTGAGATGGTTTTTCTTCTGGGAATAACTGCACAGAACAATGGCACACAGTACATGCAGTAAGGCTCGTGTCTTAACCCTGCTGGATGTGCACTTTACTTCTGATACCTGATGCAATAAATCCAAAATTTCTTTTTAATTTGCCATATTTGCTATGTTTGGTTCAAACAGGTTTTTCATAGCCTCCCATTTTCTGATTGAGGTCTGTCTAAGATTTCCTGAGTTTAAGATCTTCCCAAAGACAACGAGGAACAGGGAATTTTAATTTGCCAGTGTAGAGCAAAACATTCTGGGGTGGCTCAACTATCTTAACAGAACTTCTTTGTCCAGAGGATTGATTAATTTTTGATAATGGCATAGCATGCTCTGTGCATGGAGGCCATTTAAATGACAGTCTGGAACTACATACAGCATACCTGGGGCTGGCTTCAACTTGAAAGAATGAGTAGGATTTATCTCATCTAAATTTGTCTGCCTAAAAGTTGAGCATAAAGCCCAAGATAATTTTCAATATTTCTTCTAATGTTAATGAAAGAGACAGGTGCCTTCATGGGACAATTATTTCTGCCATCATTTAGGTTGGGTATGCAGCACTCTTAGAAATGGTGGTCTGTCCATTGCCTGTGGATGGCTAGTTTGCCATTGGCTGGCTAACTTAACATATGCAGTGAATTGTTCTTTACTTTAAAAATTCATTATACATACATCAAGATAGGATGTCTTATCTCTGGCTTGTTTCTAGGCAGAAAGTGTTGAAATGTTCCAGTGTCCTAGGTGAGTTTTTTTAGGGTTTGCTTTTGGTTTTTGAGCCTGGCTTTAAATCAGCAGGAGAGTACACCTGGTACACATCCAGCTGTGTGGGTGTTTGTGTGCCCTTTATGTATGAGTGACTGCTTTGTTCCAATGCTTCTGAAGCCAGTTGAAGGACAAAGCAAACACTGCAAAATTAAATAAACCTAAGACCAGATATTGGGCTGTATCAGGGCTGAGTTGGCACCAAAAGACTTTAACAACTAGTTCATACCAAACACTGTGCTTTCATACAGGAGCAATCCCAGGAAATATAAATCTGTCATGAAGACTCTTTCATCATCCCTAGTCTCTAGAAATGGAGAAGGTCTGAAACTGTCCATAAGCACAGTGTTTTCAATTACTATAACTGTCCAGTGAAGCCACGCACAGGCAAGGTCTGCTCTGAGTTGCCTGCATGTGTGCTGGGAGCTTGGATTGTGCAGCTGGTTATATTTGATGGAAAACGATATTGTATAAAGGCCTAAATTATAAATGAGCATTTTATCTACTCTTGCAAAATAAATTTGATTTGCATTCAATTAATGACATAAGTGTGCTTCACTGAAAAGTATCCTAATCCAGTAAGTGCCATGCTATCTTCCATAAAAGTAAAATAAATACGTTTTCCTTGAGATGCTGAAGTAATAAAAAAGCAGCATATTTTGCAGTCAAATAATTTAAGTCTTTTAGGTCTTTTCTTGTCTCCCATGAGTTCTCTACTACTTTATCAAAAGAAAGAACAGAGAGAAAAAAATAACTCAGAGGAAAAGAAGAAAAGAATCATTGCTTACCAGCTTAGCAATTATAAAGCAAAGGGAAAAAAAAAAAGAGAGTATCAGATAAATTTTCTTATTGCTAACAGTAGCAAAAATCCCTGGAGGAAAGGATTTTAATGCCGTCCCTAGAAGAGAAAAAAAGCCTGAGCCAGCAGCTTGGTATTACAATACTTTTTAAGGTTTCTCCAGGGATGCTAAGGAAGAGAAAATAGATATATATGTAGTGGTGGTGAAGAAGGCCTAGACTTTGATCTAATGCAAATTCCAGTTCAAGTTAACTAGTTAAATCTCCTCAGGTACTTTCATCCTGGAAACTTCCTGAACACAGGTGTGCAAGATTAAAATATAGAAGAATATAGAACAATACATGTCACACAAAAATGTTGTCCCATCAGGAGCTTTAGGAAGCCCTTCTGTTTCCAGAAGTTGAACCTCTCCTGTGACTCCAGATGCTAAAGGAGGAAGGAAATGCTGTGAGCCCTTTTTCTTTTTCGGAGAACGTAACCTGCTTTCTGGTATATTCCCTTTGAGAAAAAGGTAAAGCAAACTGCCTCTTAATACATGGTACATAAATTGCAAAATTGCATCATCTGTCACCTTACTGCAAGCAAAAATGCTATGATTATTGCCAGATAAAATTTATGGTAGACAAACTGTGTTACCTCACAGCAGAACATCAAATTACTTAATCCTCAAAGTCTGTTTCTCTTCCTTGATTATAAAAAGATGACCATATTAATTCTGGTTCTGGTTCTGGTTCATAATAATTGAAGTGCAACACTTTTCAAATGCAGGGGCCAGAGGTAAGGCATGTCTGGGAATTTGACTCCTCAAGTTTAAATATTCAGCATGCCAGATGTCAAGGACAATAACCCCACAGTAAAGGCATTAACAATTAGAAATTTTCAGCTCTGGAGTACAGAGAGATTAAATCAAAAGCCAGTTTCTCAAATACTTTTGGGATGGGATGAGTAAAAGAAACAGCAATCTGCAAAAAAGGAAGAAAATGTAAGTCTAGCTATCCAGTTGAATTTTAGAGATGTAGAAAGTATTAAATACACTGAAAGGCTTTATGGGATATTAGAGGATTATTTAGGTGCTTGCTTCCTGATGATAACATTGGTTATGACACTGAATCATTACAGATATATCGATGCAATAATATCACAAGATTGCCTGATAAACACTGCAGAAATACTGTTTATGCTGTTGGATGCTGTGCAAGCAGCTTTTTGGTTAGCTGGAAATTAAAGTAAACTCCTCAGAATACAGGATCTTGAAGAAATTCGGGTGGAGATAAGCAACATTAAGATAAAGGAAATGAAAGAATCTGATTTAAGTTCAGAGGACAAACAAGCACATCCATATATAAACACAAGTAGGCATGCAGTCACACTCAAGAGACTTAATAGATGAAAGATGGAGGAGGGAAAATAGAAGGCAGCAGTTCAGTGGAGATCCTTAATTGATTAGAATGCCCACAGCAGTAAGAGACAACTGGAGGAATCAATTAAATATTACAGATGAGTTATGGCAAGCATAAAACTCTTAAATAAACAATTGAAGGCAAAAAAAATAGACAAGTAAAAAAGAACCAAGAAACTGATATATGCTAAAGATCCCCTTTTTGTGTCATGCACAGTCAAATGTTTTCTTTCTCCATATGTTGCACTTCTTGTATTTAATACTTCACTTCTTCATGGAAATTAAAAGAGCACATTAAAATAACTGTGAATATTCAGTATGACCGTCATGTTCAAGTGTGTCAGGGAGGGGTGTACTGTGTCTCTAGCTCAGTCTGCTGGTCATGAGAGGAGGAAAAAACTTCCCAGTGAAATATGGTTTAACAAATTTGCATAATAAGATTCTAAATCACCCCCTCACACAGAAGCCATAAATTTCTTCAAGCTGGCTATAAGTTATCGTAACACAGTTATACACTAACCACTGACATTTTTGCTAGAAGTAACTTGTTGCAAGCTTTAATAAACTCTCATGAATCTCAAAAGGGACTGGCAGGCATTTGTAACTGAAGTAGAGACTCAGCAGAGATTGTAAGCAAGTTGTTTAGAGACCCTATACACACCAGGTAATTTCATCATGTTGCAAAAGATTTCTTAGGGCTTGTGGAACCCTATTTCAAAGAATATTGGTTTACATAAACTGCTGCAGGTATGTTTGGGTTTAATGGAATCTTGGAATGTTTTGGATTGGAAGGGATTTCTGAAGTAAAACACAGCAAACACAGGAATATATGTACAGTTATACTGACTCTATTATAATACAATAACCAAATAATTTGACCTGCAGTACATGCAGAAGGTTTTAACTTCCCTTATCACAGAGCATTTCAAATGCCACAGTGAAATTACAAGGCACTTCCTCTTACATGTTGCAGTAACTTACATTCATATACTCTTTTGCTGGGATTTTTTTTACCTGAGAGGATTGAAGAGCCACCTTTAGCTTTCTGTGGGTATTTACTTGTCTGAGGAGAATACTTGAAAACATTTTTAATATCATCATGTTGCTGTTTAATCTTTAGCTGTGGTCAATCTGTAGGTATCTTCTGTTTACAAAGAAGGACACCACCAAAGACAACAGGAAAAGTCACACTGATCTTGATTTGTGTGAAGGTTCACCTCATTTCCAGCAATTTTAAATGAACACAAATTAAGGGGAAAGTAATTTTTAAGTTTACAAAAGAAACCCTTAAATTGCGCACACACACACAGTTTCTCAGGATGAAGGTCAAATGCACCACCTGAACGCTGACCTCCAATCTTAATGTATAAACAGCTTTTTGCAGAATTTCAGCTGTCATTTCATAAAAGCATTTGCCTTATACAGCAAGGTGAGTATGAAACTTTACCCTTTTACTTTTGTGACTGTGATTATGCTGCTGTCTTGTGAGTAGGCAGAACAAGAATTAAATATTATTTATAATTTACTACTCCTCTGTGCACACAAACACATGCACCATAAAAACACACACAGCAGTCTATATAATTTGATCATTTGAATAGATATAAGTGGGAGGAAAAACACCGCTGCGAGGGTGATCAAACACTGGAACAATTTGCCTGGAAATGCTGGTTGTAGGAAAACTTTCCTCAGACCAAAAACTCCTCAACCAGAAAGGCCCTGTGATCAACCAAGCCTAGTTGAACCTTCAACCTGCTTTGGAACAAGGGTGGCTGTAGAACTATATTGGTGCTTTCCAAACTAAGGGTTCTGTAATTCTATGATTATGTAAATCATAAATCCTACTTACTATGGCAATCTCTTCTCTACAGGGAAAAAATCCAGCCCATTTTAAAAAATCATTCCTCTTCAATCCTGCAAGATACAGCTCAAGGAAAAGGCAGCTTTCCAGATTTTTTTTTCAGATCTTTTTTTTCAGATCAGCTTTTCCAGATCTTTCAGGTGTGACTCCTCAGGTGTGATTTCTTCCAAGTCCCAAAATTGTAATAAAAGGAAAAGTTGTGACCCTTTCATGAGTGACAACCATGCATTATATATGTATTCTGTCCTAAGCAAGATCTTGTGAATACTTGCCAATACCTTTCATAAGTCTGTGTTAGACAGGTGTTAAGATCTTTGGTAACCTGTCACTGGAATTATTTACCTGTCCTTTTATAACCAGTTCTTTTCACCTTCTTGATCCCAACGACTTTCTCCCTTGTACAAGACTCAGTAGAAACCTCAAAAAATAACTAAAACCCCTCTATTTTCTATACTTCTAACTCACAGCAGCACTATTCACACAAAAATATAGGAAAATATGACTACTTTCATGCATTTGTCACCTCATCTCACCATGAATACTGTTTCTTGATGATCAGTAAATTCAGTTAACTCAGGCATTTCCAGCTACTGAAGTAACTGTTGATCCAACCATTTTCTGAGGGTTTCTTTAGAAGAACCCAGATGTTAAGGAGAAGGAAACCAAAAAGAAGGAAGATGTTAGAACTACTGGGGCATAATGAACAGGTTGTGGTATTCTGACTGCATTTTTCCCAGCCTGCAGGAAAATGGCAGTGCCAAGGCTATACTTAAAAATAGACAAGTGTGAAGAAATTGCCAAAACAACAGAATCTGTCTATGCTCGAAACTCCAGGGCAAATATTGCACCATGGTAGAAATTTTCATATTGCTGCTCTAGTGAGTGAAGGAACAAAGAACACATGGCATAAGGTTCTTCAAGACAGACTTACAAAGGTAAATAGGAAATATGGTTTCTACTGTAAACTGATGTTCATTGTTCTGATCAATCCTACCATGTTCCTATTAGCACCATCAAACACCTAGGTAGTATAATTAAATATATATGTACACACACACAAAAATACATTTATATGCTAACTCCTAGTCACAATTTTGTAGAAATTGGTCTGAAATTAAAAAAAAAAAAGTCAAAGTTACTTGCCATGATACAAACATACTCATATGTATGAAGTCAATAGGACACACATACGTGCTTAGAGACATAGGATTTGCCTCCTTGATAAGCCAAGAAAGGAGTAAAGTGCCTCCTTCCAACAGAGCTGCCTGAACAGCAAAAGGTGCTTGCAAATTGGATATACCAATAAACTCGGAAAGGCTAATCCACTGGACTCCTACTGCAAATCTGCAGGTTATAAACGGTCTGCAAGGGGTTCCTCTCACCTAACCTGGTACATTGAAATTAAATAGCTTCTCTGTAAACAACTGAAATTTTGGCCTGTCATCTTAGTGGTCAGCAATCACTCATTAATTTGGGGCTGATTCCAGACACCAAAAAAAACACGTAGAAACTGTGTTTCCAAGATATTGCAGCTATTGCCAAGGACCATGTATGGGAAGAGGGAACATAAGTATCTGCTTATACCAAACACCAATTTTATCCTCCTTAAAGTGTACTAAAGAAACTGTGATATCATCCACATTACCTCACTCTTTTTCTTTTGGTGTCTTTCTTTCTGCACATGCAAGTGTATCAACAAGAAGGATATAAAGAAAGATAAAAAGATGCATATTTATTTTCCATTTTCTTGTCTTCAAACCATTCCAGGGAAAAAAAATTCTGTTACATTTCATTTTCTTTTCAATCTTTTCCTCAGCTGGGTAGCTGGGATTCCTGCTTATGTAATGAACAGCAATATAAATTCCACTTCATACTGATAGTTTTCTTCTGTTAAAATTTCCCTGTTTCCTGATTTACCAGTGTGTTCAAACATCCTACTGTTAGGATTGTCTTCTTATGTATAGGAAGAAATGATGCCTCATTTGCTGGAGTGATCAATGTAAAATCATTTGGTGATATTTGAATATGTTAATTTATGGGGGGAATGGATAATTTAATTATAATACATAAACATTTACATACTCTGTTATATTTGCATAAAAAATTGTCAAAACCCACTGCAACTAGTAAAAATAGAAATAATTCCTTAATTTCCCAAAGAAATCTTCAAACATTATGTAGGGAAAACACACTAAACCCCCCCACAATTGAGGTTAATGTTAATTTGTCATTTTTGCAGGCTCATGAATGTAGTGAAAATGTGTATCTTTTCCATTTAATTTTGTGGGGTGTGTTTGATTTTTTTTTTTCTTTCAGAAAAGAAAATGAAGAAAACAAGAAATAAAATAAAATAGGTAATGTGACAAAACAGAAATATATTTAAACCCCAAATATTTGTACAAGAGTGACTACAGAACCCTCAAATCCCTGAATGTTATTTCAACTAGTACACATTCCTTCTGGTATAAGGAAAGTGTTATCATTGGTTTGAAAACCTTTGAATGAATCCACATTAGTGCTGTATGCATTTTCATCCTAGTTTAGAAGTCCTAAATCATGAAGTCTAGGCTTTCCTTTGTACTTTTAACTTTTTTCATTACCTTTCAGACATACTTAAATTCTGCATTTCTTGGAAAGGAACCCAGGAATCTAGGAAAAGAATGTGTGCTTAAAACTAGAAAACTCACCTGGGTTTTTTCCCCTCAAAAACACCCAGCAGCCTACTTTCTATGGAATTTCCCTGCAGATAATCCCAATAATGAGCACATTTGCCTTCAAACCCAGGCAAGGTGTTTTTCACATCAACACTGTATATATATATATACTTTTATGCTTTAGTTGTCCATAATAAAATAAAGGGAAGAATATTTGCTTTTTTCATAGGGGTTCTTGAAGATACAGATTTAAGATAGTGAGAGATATTTAGAGATCTCAAATAGCAAACAGCAAGACACTAGTAACTACAAATTTAATCCATTAGTGCCTCTTTTAATCTTACTTATTCTGATTACCTTGTGATGTCACACTTCTTTTACTTCCCGTCCCTTTAAATTCTTCTAATGATTTTATCCTCATGTTGAATTTGAGTGATAGTAATAATCACTCAAGAGAGTATAAATTATCTCGGTTTCCTCCTAAGTCAATCCAAGATGTCTGGTACAAACTGTTGTTATTAAAAGGGGATTTAGATGTCAGAGCTTTGGAAGCAAGCCTAGAGAACTTGAGCTTGATGATGTTTCCATGAGGAAATTGTTCTAGACAAGCTAAAGCAGAGCTCTTGGTGAGATATTTCAGGCCACACATGTGGACTGAGCTGTGAGGCTGCCACAGACATGATGAAATGGAATTTTTGAAAGTAACCACTGATTCCAGAGTTTGCAATTCTACCCTCCAGATAAACTAAGCTAGTTACCTGGAGTTCAATGTGTGATAATACTGAGAGGAAAGAAATGTAAGTATGTCTTTTTCTGGGAGATAATTCCCTGTATATTCAATGAATGGGAACGTGTGTGTTCATGTGTGCCCCAAGGTAAAAAGAGTAACAAAAAATATTTTACAAATTTTGGAAGAACATGTTCTAGATTAATGAGAAAGTCATACAGTGCACACCATAAACAAATCATGTATTTTCTCCTTTTTTTTTTAAATTTTTTGCCTACTGTTTTTATAGTAATTGACTGAGAACACAAGCTCTAACTTAAGAAGAAAAAGACCTCAAGGTCTGTAAAAGTCAACTTTTGCAAAGCTCTGAGTGTCACTATAAATGATTTGATCCCTTTCTGTTTTCTAAATAACTTGATTACTACTCCCAGATAATAGCAGAAATACAATTCTTTTGCTTGTCTGAATTTACAAGTCCCTCCCACATAAGCTCAAAATTTATGATAAGAATTAGATAATATGAAACTTTGTTCTTGTCTCTTGACAATATGTTCCGGAATACTTTCCCTCAGCTACTATTCATGACGGTATGGTTTTAATCTACCAGAAAAATTTGGTAAACTTAGACATTGACAGAAACAATAGAGGGTATATTCTTCCCGGGGAAATACAGACATTGCATCTATCTGTTTTCACTGTACTGTTAAAAGGCCGCTACAAGGCTGTTCCTTCAGGACAAGAGGCCATGAGCACAAATTGAAACATTCCATCTGAACAGAAGAAAATGCCCTTTTACTGTGAGAGTGGCTGAACACTGTCAGAGAGGTTGGGGGATCTTCTTGGGGACATTCCAAACCCTACTGGCAATGGTTCTGCACAGCCTGCCCTAGGTGACCCTGCTTGAGCTGGAGGATTGAACTGGATGGCTTCCACAGGTGTCTTCCAATCTCAGCTGTTCTGTAATTCTGTGAAAATCTTCAAAGTTTCACTAACCATGATACAGTATCAATGTGTAGCTGGAAAAATAACTTCTTCTGGAGAAATAACAAACTAGCAGAAGCATCATCTCAAGATTAAACTCTTAAAGGCAATGTCCTTGTCCTCTGCTCTTGAGAAGCTGTGATGGATGCTACTCCCTACAAGTTATCTCTATCCCTCTTTGGATGTAACGTTTTCAGGCTCTTTGGTGTCACTCCAAATATTCATCAAGATTTAGTACAATTTCAGTAGCTCCCTCATCTGGACAATGTGGATGAAGGTACTCAACTGTCTATTTAAAAGTGCTCAAAGATTTGTGGATGAAAAGCACAAGAAAAAGGGAGATACCTTTCTTGCTACAAATCAAAAACTAAGGGAAGCTTTTCATTCTTTATTTGCAAATTCAATTCTAAAACTTCCTGCACTTATATTACAGAAATCAAATCACACCTATCAGAAACTTCAAAGTTACATATATTTTATTTTAGCCATTAGCCTGGTAAGCAATATTCTGCAGAGTTAGCTCTGATTCCATTCCAAACTGCAAACCTCGTTAGCTGCAATGTTTTGATGTGCTTTTATCCTTCATTAGTATTTTGGAGCTTTTTTCCCTCTTCACTTTACCTCTTTATTGCAAAGCATCTCACTCTCTTCTAATTTATGTACAGTTGTGCCCAGCCTCAAAATGTCGTTAAGTTGATAGGTCACACTTTAAATTAAGTTTGTCATATAAAAGTGTAATTTAGATCCAATAAAACAGTTATTACCACTTTTAATTAGGAAAAGTAGGAGTTGGGTCTGTCTGAGAGACATTCTTAAGACATAACCATGCAGAGAGCCAGGCTGCAGGTTTTCTCATTCAAGTAGAGTCACTGATTATTGCAGCAGCCCTATTCAAATTCAGCTGAGGGTGCATTCGTCTGTCAGCAGAACAAAACTCAATTAAGAAAAGAAGGATATTTGGAAATTACAGTTTCACGTGTTCATTGGATCCCAAGTTTTAGTTGATTGCAGTGGTGCTGTCTCAGATTTAGTAAATGTGCAGTGTCCCCTTTGCAAGTGATTACAGATGCATTCTTGCAACATCCAAGATCATGCAATTGGGATGAAGGCTGATATTGATCCATCTAAAAGCAATGGATTTTTTTCCTCCAGTTCATTAGCAACACTTGTCACACCCTGAGCAACAACTCATTATCTGTTTATACCTGTCAGTTTAAAAAGTAAATACAGCAATAATTTGGAGTCATTTTCGAAGGGAGATACACCTGGAACAGCAAACTGAAGTTCTGTGTGGTATGATGCTGGATAGGTAGGATATAACACAGGACATAAATGTGCAATTTGCAAAATGTCTGCACTTGACAAGTCTGCTTCTGCTGAATGTTACTGCTCCTCTCCATTTTATCAGCAGTGAATACATTGCCTGTTTACCAAGGAAGCTAATAAAACACCTTTGAAAGCACAATAATCATAAAGAGACACTGGTTTTATTTGAGAGACTAGTTCTAGTCACAAGTGCAGAGATTTTAGGTTAGTGGAGCTGTACTGAGTTTAAGATTGTTACAGCAGTGACAAAGAGGAATCAGGCCTGTGGCATGGACTCATCTGCAGTTTTAATCCCTCACTAAGGTGGGTTTTTTACATACAATGTCTTTCACACAAAAATATGGATGTACTTGTGGCCGCAGAACAAGGATACTTTTCATCAGAAAACTAAATGGCTAAATATAGAACATCAGTAAGAAAATAAACAGTCCACTATCCAAAAGCAAACACATCTCTAACATGAAAAAATGTGACATTTACCTTAAAATATAGAGGTTAACTCTTTTATTTAATAATGCTCTCTGGGGTTGTCTTTGCAATTCCAAAGGTTGCACAATATCCCATCTTTTCACAACACATTATACTACATCAATTAACTTTTTTTGTTTCGGATGCAAATTTAATACATAGAGAGACATATAGGCAGCTACATATATATATATACACATATATATAGCATACATATGTACACACACATACAAAAACATGTGAGTATACAGTCAGAGGGACTTTCCAAGAGGGCACTTTCCAAAGCCGTTAGATTTTCAAAGGACCAACTGAGTGTTAAATGTCAGTATTTTGAAAAACTAGGTATATTTTGTATATCTTTATTCACCAGATATTCTTTTTTTATCTCATATTTTCCATACAGCTATTCCTTAAAGTATTAGAGTGGCAAGGTTATGTGCTATAGTAGTTCCTCTGTAAGAGGAAGTGATCAGCTCACCTCTATAATTGGTTTCCTAGAGCTCCAGGCATAGATTTACCATGAGCCTTTAATTCCCTCTCATACACCACCTACTACATCTTGTCTCCTGCTCTGTTCCTATGGCATAGGTACAATTCATTTTCCCAGCATTTTGTTGCAACATCTGCCTGGCTCCACAATCTTACGTGCTGATGCAATAAATCAACCACAAGCAGAATTTCCCAAGAGTCTAGGATAGATTGCTTTTTTCAAAGTTAAACCTCATGTTGTCCTCTTGCCTAATATATGCCCTGATATTGAGAAAGTCCCCTCTCACAGAACCACCTTAAGTCCAACCATTTGCAACTATACACTATTTGCATCTGCCTCTGCATTTGTTGGACAAAACGCCAAAAATTTACCTCTTGTAAGGCACCCTAATACCCTGGTCTTGAGAATAGCCAAGAAATGATCCCCTGGGAAAAATGTAAGACTAAAGTAAGAATTTAGTGATATCCTTCTAGTCTTCATCTCTTTGTGGCTTAAAAAGAATTCCTTCCTGGATTTGTAGATAATATGTACTTCTTACTTTATTTATATCTTAGTATTTTTCACTATTCACTGAATCTTTTTTTTTTAACTATTTATGTTTTCAGCATCTCTAGGCTATGTCAGTGGTTTGAAACTGAACAGAGCCAGGAAATATTCCCAAACTGGAACTAGATCATCTGCTAAGCTGTTACAACAGTTGCTAGCACAGTTTTGGCTTGTACCAATTAGAGCTCTTTCAAATAATTCCCAGGCACAATTTGGGAGTTAGGCACAAGCTAACCATTCCAAAGCTAGACCATTCCCAATAGGTAGTTTGGATGCAGTTATTCTGTCTTGGAGGCTACAAGACTTTAGTGCAAATACTTGCTGTTCCTTGCCAGTTAGCCTCAGTGCCAGAAAATTACGGTCTAAGCGTATCTATATCTAGCATATCTAGTCTGAACTTCCAAATATAGCAAGAAATTATCCAGTTTACTTCTGATTTGTACTAAAACCAATGTTTTCAGACCATTTCTAATCTACTACCACATAATCTTTTCATTTCACATTCCCTAATTCTTGTTTATTTACCTTGCTCATGTAATTGCTAAGCCACATAACCAGAAGTATAAAATAGCTGCAGTATTAAGAAACAATCTAAGGGCCAGATCTGAGGCTAATGTAGCAGAAAACAAAAACCAGATGAGGTGTCTTTACTTAAATGTGGTGATTTACTAAATTATTATTTTTAGCAAAAATGTATTGAGAAAGGGCTCAGATGTGTAGCATTTAAGTATGTATATCATATATCAGGATAAACAATTAAATTTATTAAAAGACAATGTAATTGCCTGAGAAGGGGAGTGCCTGTGTCTTTAAAAGCATGCTAGCATACTTCTATAGCTGGTAACTCAGTTAGGAAATATTTGGGATATTTTATTAAAAATATGCTCTCTGAAATTCAGCCGTCAGATATATTAATTTGGAGGACAGCCAGGCTCTCTGATCCTATTAACCACATTTGAAAATCCTCATATGGCTGGAAAAATATAAGATCCGTACCACGTTTCAGAATAGTAATAAGGGAACTCTGTGAGTGATTCACAATTGAAGAATTGCAAAGTCTTCTATCACTGGACCAGCACTGCCAGGGGACAGGGGTAACCTGGTAACTTTGGCCTGATATGTCTGAGGACCCCACACTCTCCCACAGCTGGGACTTTGATTCACTCAGAAGCTTTGAGTCAGGACCTCTCTGTTGATAGCTATGTGATGAATCCCCAGCATGGGAATTCTTCTTGAACTGCTGAGGAGTCACCGGTTGCCCACCATGCTCAAAATTCACACTTCACATTATAATAAAAAAACTAAAAAAGCCTGTCTATGGTCTGGATGAGAATGTTAACAAACCCACACTCTTATCACAGGGCTACATTCATCACAAGGTCTTTCTTTGTGCTGTTCTGGTCTGTATGGAGAAAAGGTATATTTTTTATTAGACACAAATTATAGAATGAAACAAGGATGAATGTTTCTAAGTATAATAATTTTTAATGTACTTCTCATCACTTTTCATTTCCACTATGGTGAGGTAAAAATTTATTCCAGCCTGTTCTAATGCCAGAAATGGCCAACAGATAATTAGCTAACTGTACATTAAAAATAATCACTTCACCTCTCTGTTGAGTCCAATAGCATGTATGTAGCTTGAGTTAATAGAGAGAGGTCTAAAAAATATCCAGTATTTATATGTGGGTAAAAAGAGAGAGAAAGGATTCACTAATTCTCAGAGGAATTTTTTCTGGGACTACATCACCTTTATTGTTCAAACTTTTGATTTATCTTTTTTCTAGTTTGAATATGGCTGGGTCTAGGATGTCTTCAGATTCAAACATTTATTTGACTCCATCCATTTGAGTGTGGTGACATTGCTTCTGGTCTGACTGTAATGTGTTTGTGTGGTAAGGCTTTGGCAGCAAGGGAGCCGCAGGGGCGGATTCTGTGAGAAGCTCCCATAAGCTTCCCCCATGTCTGACAGAGAAAATGCCGGCCAGCTCCAAGGCAGATGTGCCCCTGGCTAAGGCCATGCCCATCAGAAAGAGTGGTAGTGCCTCTGGAATAGCACATTGAAGAAGGAGAAGAAAAAACTGTGCAACAGCAACTGGAGAGAGAAGTGAGAATATGTGAGAGAAACAGCCCTGCAGACACCAAGGTAAGGAAGTGAGGGAGAGGAGGTGCTCCAGGGGCCCCAGCTCAGATTCCTGTGCAGCCTGTGGTGCAGACCATGGTGAGGCAGAAGGTGCCCCTGCAGCCTGTGGTGGTCCAGGTGGAGCAGATATGCATCTGCAGCCTGTGAAGGACCCCACACTGGAGCAGATGGATACCTGAAAGAGGCTGTGACTCCATGGGAGTCTGAGCTGGAGCAGTATCCTGGAAGGGCTTTGGTCCTGTGGAGAGAGAAGCCGATGCTGGAGCAAGTTTGTTGGCAGGACTTGTGACTCCTGTCCAGAATCCAGGCAGGAGCAGCTTATTCCTGAAGGACTACACCCTGTGGGAAGGGCTCTCACTGAAGCAGCTTGCAGAAGACCATCTCCCACGCTGGAGTGGAGGAAGAGTGTGAGAAGCCCTGTCACTGAGGAGGAAGGGGCAACATGAATTGATCGCAGCAGCCATTCCCCATCCCTCTGCACCACTGAGAGGAGGAGGTAGACAATTCACGGGTGAAGCTGAGCCTAGGAAGAAGGGAGGGGTGGGAGAAGGTGTTTTAAGATTTGGGGTTATTTTTCATTGCCCTACTCTGATTAGATTGATAACAAAATAAATTAATTTTCTCCAAGCCAAGTCTGTTTTTACCATGACAGTAACTAGTGAGTGATTTCTCCCTGTCCTTATCTTGACCCATAACCCTTTCTGTTATATTATCTCTTCCCTGGACAGCTGAGGAGGGAATGATAGAGTGGATTTGGTGGGTAACTGATGTCCAGACAAGGTCACTCCACTACATTGACACAGATAAACCAAAACATGAAAAAAAGACTCTGTCCCTGTGATTTCAGCAGGATTGAGTGAAAGTAGAAACACAGTTGTTCAAAATTTAGAAAAAAGAAGTTCACACATTCAAGCACAAATATCTTCAATAATTAGCAATAACAGCAAGGGGAACACAATTACAGGCAGACTAAATTGCTTTTTATTTAAATGTTCTCTTTCTAAAATGTATCCCAGTGTGAAAGTCCCTCTTTAAATTAGTGAGAGCATGCATAATCTCAATGTCTCCACTGGGGGTTGTAAGAATATATGTTCTCTCACTTGCTTAGTTGCACATTTAGGGGATTAGAAGAAAATTATACAGCCCTGGGTACTTTATAATGACAGATATCAATAGTAATTTAGCTAATTGAGTGTATTCCAGCTTTATTTTAATTTACTGGTGTTTTTCACTTTATTCTTTGTTATTTAGTTCTGCCTGAATATTCCTCTATAACTATAAGCCTTGACCCTGCAAACTCTTGCTCATAGAAACAGACTTTTCTTTCCATATCAGGAAGGAGTTTTACAAGTAAATCTGTAACCATTAGAGGACACTTAAAAAACTAGGGCGAAGAAATGCCTATCTCAGTTTCTAAAATTTTTTAATCTACCAAGAAAATAAATCCAAGAAATGCTTCAGTAAAAAGGAGAAAATTTTTTAAAACATAAGCACTTTTAGTTTTGTTCATATAATTCAACCTTGTGCTCTATTTTTCCGTAAAATACAAAATTAAACAACATGATTGAAAATATCATTGAACTTCCAAATTTGTAAGTGCTTGATAGAATGGACTGAAATTTATTGGTTTTGCCAAGATCTGATAAAAACAAAGAATCACCCTTCTTGGAGAAATTTAATGTTTTACTGAATATTCTGAATATGTTACAAATTCACCTGAAGATAATGATAAAATCTAAGCAAAATTGCTACCAGTTTGTAGGACTGGTTAGGACTGAAGGTTAAAATAAATGAAGCATGATCTTTATAGAGTATTTTCTGGAAGGATTAACTCCTGTAATTCTCATATAGTATGAGAAAGACTTTGTCTCTTGCTATAGCTACCCTTACTGTAACATCACTGTACTTCATCAGTGTTACAGTATGTAACAGAGTGATGTACTATTTTGACTTGGATAGAGTCCATTTTCTTCTTGGAAGCTTATATTACGCTGTTTTTTGGATTTGTGTTGAAAACACTGTTGTTGACACAGGGATGTTTTAACTGTCATTGAGCATTGCTTATACAGCATCAAGGCCTTTGTGGTTTCTCCACCTTCCCAGACAGTGGGGAGGCCAGGAGTGCACAAGAAATTGGGAGGGGACCCAGTTGGGACAACTGACCCCAGCTGAACAAAGGGACATTCCAGACCATATGACATCATGCTCAGCAAGAAAAGCTACAGGAGAGAAGGAGAAAGGGGGAGAAATTTGGAGTGATAGCATTTCTCTTCCCAGTTTGTTGCATGTGAACGGGATGGAGACCTGCTTTCCTAGAGATGGACAAGCATCTATGCCCATGGGAAGTGGTGAATGAATTCCTTACTTTGCTTTGTTTCTGCATACAACTTTGCTTTACCTATGAAACCACGTTTATCTCAACTCACATCTTTTCATGATTTTGCTGTTCTGATTCTCTCTCCCATCCCATTTGTGGGGAGTGAGCAAGTGACCCTGTGGGGCTGAGCTACACACCAAGGTTAAATGACAACACAGCTCTCTGAATTAGCAACTTCATTTAATAGATGGGAAAAATAGAGCAAGCAGAGCAAGAAGACCTATTGAATATCACTGAGCAAGTCTATGATTCTGTAGTGAACAGAAGATCTCTAGCCATATCCTAGAAAGCAACCCATTGTCCATTTTTTCTGTAATGTCTGTTACTTCTGTTTGCAATGTACACCCAGAGAAAACAGCCCATAGAAAAATGATAGAATTTTCTTTAGTAGCTGAAAAGGATGTAGGTCAACCTCCTCACAGATAATACTATACCAAATAACTAAATCGCATTGGGGGTTTTGGATGTACCCTCTGCAATCAATATTTTTAGCTATTTCTTTTACAAGGTGGAAGACATGCCTCTTATTGTGATTAAACTGCTTCCCAATAGTATTCCAAAACTAGAATTGCAAATATGCTTTTGTGGTGCTTCAGTTTGCTTGTTTTATTTGGAAGGCCTGACCTCCCAGTCATAGCAGTCCCCATTCCCTGAGACTACATAAAATAATATCTTTTCAGCCTGGGACTGCTGGAGCAGAGGACACTGAACACATCCTTGATGTGGTCCCCAGTGGTCATGTTAGTCTAGAAAATGCAGAACCCTGTGGCAGGCCGAAAAATCCTACTACTCCCTAACACTGCAAAATTGTTTTACTGAAACCCTTTATTTGAAAGTCAGATACTTTTAGTTCTACTAAAAGGCTGACTAGGACTGAATTTTAGAAGTGTGCTTATAGCTTAAACTAGACCACATCCAAACACATCTTTGCTAATAGACATTAGCAATTGAAATAACTTTATAGATATGTAATGCCTATAGAAAACAATGGGTGGAAACCACACTTATTCTACATCTTTTTAGTACAATGATAAAGATAAATCCCATGGGACAGAAACATGCAAAATGGAAATTTTCACAGTAGAATCATAGATCTGGCAATATTAAAAATAGGGGTAATTTTGCCTTGGCAAATCCAGGGCATAACTTGGAACTTTAGCAAAGTTTTTAAAAAGTCCTTTAAATAATGTTTTTCCTGAATTTTACTGAACTTTGGAGGATCAGTTGTTTGAGTTGATGCAGAACTGTTAAAATATTAACAACGTGAATAACCTGACAGCACAATACATTTTACCAGTCTAACATTGTAGGCATCAAGAGAAAAAAAAAAAATAAAAAAAAATGCAGTAACTTTAAGGATAACATTTCTCCTTCTTTGGACTATACTGCACGGGAAAACAGCAGGTGAGTGCATGTTGAGACCCAGAGAGACTTTTTTTTGCAGGGTGGAAAATTAATATAGCCTTCTAGCCCACATTCCTGTTACACACTGAGCAGCCTGGCCCTCAAATCAGTGAGAACTCCTTGCAATGTAGGCATGTAGTTCATCCATCTATAAGCTGTAATAAGTCAGTACATGATTGTTTCCTACAATGTATTCTAGAGTGCTTTATCCAGTACATTATTAAATTATTCACACAGTGGGCTCCCAATACTTCCTCTGGGAGATTACTATGGACAAATAGACCTCACAGGAAGTTTTACTGACTTAAAGTCTGCATTTTTCTTGGTTCATTTTCATTCGGTTGTTTCTAGTTATGTTCTCTTGGACCTCTCTAACAAAATCCTGTGTGTCCGAGGTGTTTGCCCAATTCAATTGCTCGCAGACAGATATTGCATCCTCTCGTAACAAGCGTCTGGCCAGTGGTACCCACTCTTATTTTTCACTCTTTCTTCATAATCTGTCTTCCTTAGTGTATTTTTCTGTTGAGTTTCTTGACATGATAGCTAGTTGTAAATTGGTGGATTAACAACTATCTTGAAATCACTTGCTTTAATATGCAAAATATATGGACTAAGGACTAACTTAAAATCTTGGCTGGTACTTCCTTGTATACTTATTTTATCATCCAGCATCAAGGATGTTTTGAAAAATTGATGTCCTCAGTGAGAATACACCAACAGCTGAAAACTGAAGTCCCAGTTGGGAGTGCATGATCTAATGACTCTCTCTCTTAGCATCAATCTTATGTCATTAATTTTCTGAAACGAACCATGTTTGACAAGCATGTCCACAAGTTATTTAGCCATGACCTGCCACTATTTTTCAGTTGTTCATGCCAAATGGGAGCATACAATGTGACTAGAAGTCCCCTGAAATATTGTTGAAGGTTGTTCTCTGAAGCAGATGCTTGTACTTGACTGCCCTACATATTCAGTGTTGTGTAGTATGGAATTCCAGTGATTCTTTCCTTCTTTTTAAGAGCTTTGTGAGAAGAAAATTCAAACCAAAATTCAAATCCTTCCTGAATAATGCAAAACAACAAAAATCTTACAACTCTGAACACATAACTCGCAGGTGTACTGTAATTAATAGGAATATTTAGGAATAATTACATGTGATTTTCATTTTCTTTTAGTGTAAGCTTTTATAAGCTCTGCAATTAAGTCTCTAACAGCACCTTCCAGCTTAGTGACTTAAGTGAATCTAAGAGGGAAAATTTTATTATTTAAATCATTATAAAGATTAATTATTCCTTTTATTAACAAACAATATAGAATTTTTAAGGAAATTCTGCAGTGAGTTTTCACCTGTCTTTTTAGAGTTCTCAATCTTTCCATCAAGTTTCAATTTATAGCATTTAGTTATAATCCTTACTAATATTTTGTCCCAATGATTAAGAATGGACTGAAAATAAAGCAGGTAGATAGTTAGAATCAACCTAGCTTTTCTGTATTTCTAATTTGGATGCAAATTTTAATGAAAAACATATTTCCAGGGACAATGGAGGACATTCAAATCACTCAGTTCTAGACCTCTGGAACAGACTTTTAAGTTAGTATAACTGTACAGGTTGCCTGCAGAGTGAACGGAGACTTTCAGCTATCAAAGACCTCAGTTATTCTTTGGTGACATGAAATGAAGAAAACTGGTCTAACTTAGGTACTTCTGCTAAATCACTTACAAATAAATAATAATTCTGATCTTCATCTATAGGACTACTTTATTAGTCTAAAACCAGTGTACATGATCTCTAGGTGGTATAACCTGAAGTCAGTTTGAACAATGCATTTAATCACCACTACGGCCAGGGCATCAGAAGTGAAGAAACTTGAGGATTCTATGACCTTAGTTGGGCCACTCCTGAAGTACACCCTAAGTTTCCAAAATTTAGTGGGTCAAGGTCTATGGCAGCATGAACTACCTTTTAAATCCACTTGCTGCATTCCTTTAAAGGT
Organism: Dicrurus megarhynchus; assembly: GCA_013399195.1. NCBI lineage: Eukaryota > Metazoa > Chordata > Aves > Passeriformes > Dicruridae > Dicrurus > Dicrurus megarhynchus. Next base: position 1,676,658 of record VXAD01010096.1, read on the forward strand.
AATTAGAGTAGAAAAGTTTGAGGGGATGATTATAGTACTGAGCCACAGATAAAGAGGTATGAGACAAGAAAATTTTGATGCCCGTCTCTACTCTGGCAGTACTTTCTTATGGAAGCATTTGCTGCTATCCATCATTTTAAACATTTCTCTTTCTTCCTTGAAACATTGACATTCTTTAGGGAAGTCCACACTGTAATTATAGGAATGGTTAAGTTAATCTGTCTTTTGATTTTTGTGACAAATATGCACACAAATATGACACACTACTAACTGCATATAGCCAAAATTAAAACACCAACTGCCATTTAACCATGCACAAGAAATAAATTATTCATGTTTAACTCCAATAAAAAATATTATATATGCTGTACTTTGGAAATTATGTGGTGACAGACTCATCATGTCTGTGGGCCCCCCTAACTAGAAATCATTTGGCATGATTGAAAGATGGGAAAAATGCCAAGTCAAAGCATCATTTTATGAAAACTGTAACAGTTTGCACTCTCCCCAATTAACTGAAAGGAGTATCAGCACCACACACTGCTTTGTGCACCCACATCCTTCTGTGAGCACCTGCTACCTGGTGGGGGCTTTTCCAACTTAGGTTTGACTGTCGAGGAGAAAGCTAGCAATGTTAAAAGGTTTTTTTGGGACAACTGTCTTGTTTTATTATTTGTCACTTTTGTTACAACAGTTGAAATAAAGGAGTCACTCTTAAAACCTTTTGTAAAATATGAGAATGTCATTTTATTTAAACCAGTCGATCTTTTCCAGTCTCTAGCAGCAGTTGCTTCAGAGGTGAATGCCAAAAGGTTTTGTGTAGATTATGGGACAGATTTCATTGAGTTGTTTCTATATCATAAAAATATCAGTGTTTTATAGGATTGAAATGTGGGGTATGTATGCCCCTCATGTGCATAACTCTTTAATAATCTATATTAATATTCTTCTATATATTCCTCTTCCTTTCTTCCTTTCTCCCTTTCTTCCTTTCTTCCTTCCATTTTTTCTTTTTCTTTCTTTCTTTCTTTCTTTCTTTCTTTCTTTCTTTCTTTCTTTCTTTTTCTTTCTCTCTCTCTTTCTCTCTTTCTTCCTTTCTTTCTTTTCTTTCCTTCTTTCCACTATAGCTATTTGATAAATTGTGCTATCATATCAAGAACACAAGACTTCTGTATGTAGTGTCAAAAATTCAGCATATAACAGTAACTAGTGGTACCTAAGGACTTTTCTCACTCAGATGCTTATGACCTCATGTCACTCTTCTAACCTCAGCCTCACTTTGGAAGCCATATAACCTTGTTATAATAAGTCCTTCGGAGAGGCAAGATTTACTGATTCAGCCAGAAGACCAGAGTTCAAAGGTTTTTTTTACTTGCAACTCAGATCATGAAGAAAGGTTCTTGCACTTACCTGAACCCAGGAGTGTAAACATACCCTAAATGACACAATTTGTTCCTACATGTATGATGAATGTTGACCTCTGATGACTTTTGCAGTAAATAGAAGCAAAAAATATATAATTCTCTCTGCTCCTACCTAGTAGAGCACCAATGTTTTCTTCAATCAGGATGATGGTTTTAAAAAGCATACCTCAAACCCTGTACTCATTTTGAAAAAAATTTTAAAAAGCAGAATTAAAGGATGAAGATAAGAAGGCATTTATCAATACCTATTCAGACCTCCTGCATTTTGGAGTACAGACTGTTATCAGATAATAAATAAATAAATATATCCCAACCAACATAACTTCCATATTTGACTCGATATTTAAAACAAACAAGCAAGACAAAAAACAAAACCAAAAAACCCACACCTTTCTGAAAAGAACCCAGTGAATAAAATATGCCAAGAGGAAGCCCCTGTGATAGCCAGAATTCTGCCTGTCTAGGTCACAGATTCGAAGTAGATGTTGAATATAGCTAATGTAGAATAGAGATACCTGTAGAATATATGGAGAGGCAAATCAACAAGAGGAAAGACCTGAGAACTAAAGCCACCAAAGATAATGATAAAGTGCTGCAAGTGAGAATTTGAACCACATATTTGGGGGGATTTGTATATATTGACTTCATGAGATGAAGCGGTTTTACAGTAGGAATTGGAAAAACATTATACCATATGAAGGTATGAAGAGCTGTGGGAACTGTTCCTTCATGGCTAGCTACTGTCACATTACGATGCATTATCTCCATTAGGGCAGTGTGGCATGCTCCACCTGGCAGTCAACATTGTTGGCTGATGGACAATGCACATCTGTTCCCAACATCTGTAACTGATGGACAATGTACATCTGTTCTCAACACCTGTAGCTACACAACATGTGAGGTTTTAAAAGAATCCACGAATGAGCTCCACTGTTTTGTTAAATATGTAGCTCTTGTGGCATCCATGTAAAGCTGAAGCAGGCATTTCACCATCACCCTAACCTTAATTTCTATTATATAAAGAGAACAAGCCATGCCAGAGTGTGATTTAATACACGTAAGGTCTGGATTGTCTTCTAGAAGTGCCTGCCTCTGTTGCCCACAGACAGAGCAAAAGACAACACTCTTCTGACTTAATTTTCTTGGTTATGTATGTGAAGTACACAGGATGAATGTGGCCTCTGTACTGTGCTCAATCAAGTCCGGCAACACAGTATCTTTAAAATGTGGTGAGGTATGAGACCGTAGAGAAGTGTTGAAGAGGAGATGTGATTTAATGGTACTGTTCTGGTCTGCTTATTTAGGAGGAATTTTTCTGCCAAACATTCACCTAAGTTCATCTGGAATGATGCTTTAGTGCTGTGAATGCTTTTATATACACCAATAAATGAAACATCCCCATGAGTCACAAGTTCTGTAGATACTCACACTCTCATTAATTAGAAAGTAGGTCAATTTGATGGATGAGAAGGCGAAATCCTATTTGGTCTCACCACCCACCATCAGAAAAAATGAGAACTGAAGATTCAAAGTTCAGATTTAAGTATTAAGATTCAAAATACATCTTAATTTAATTGCATTTCACATCTAAATAACATAAAACTGTTGGCTAGCAACAGATCCTCTTAAATCACTTATAACTTTGTGTGCTACAACAAAATTCTTGCACAGGTAAAGCCACTGTGGACATGAATAAAGATTTATAGATTAGGCCGAAAGAGCATAAAGAAAGACAAAGCTCGTGAACCCTCTCCCAGACAGAATCTGAACTGTTCAGCTGCACACCATAGTCTATACCCATCTGATATTCTCATTTCTATTCATTTGCAGAATAATGGTACTCAGTAGCACCAAACACTGACATTGTCCAAGGACAGAAAAAAAGTCAGTCAAGGAGTCAGGATCTAATTTGTGAAACAATGCCAGTAGTCAGAGATCATACAGAGGGAAGGTGAGGGTCACAGGTCCAGAGACATTCAATCACAGGCGAGCAGTATGTATAGATCCAATTTCAACCTGACCTTGCACTTAAGCATATATTGTTTTTTTTGGTCATGATTAATTATAAACATCAACCCTGTGATGAGAGAGGTGAATGATTTTGCAACAGACTGTGTGGATTAGTCCAGAAAGGACTTTTTTCATTATTGTATCTATATCCGTACTACAAGTAAAATGGGGTGGGAGATAATATATTCAAGATTATAGCAAAATCCAGTCCTTAGGTATGATCTTAGGCATTTACATACCAACCAGTGTTCCAGTAAAAAACTCTTGTGCCACAGCTGAGAATCATAGAATCACAGAGTATCCTGAGTTAGAAGGGACCCAAAAGGACCATTTAGTCCAGCTCCTGGCCCTGCACAGAACAACCCCAAAAATGACACCATGTGCCTGATAGTATTGTTCAAGTGTTTCTTGAACTCTGTCAGGCTTGGTGCTGTGACCACTTCCCTGGGGAGCCCGTTCCAGTGCCCAACCACTTTTCCTAATATCCTACCTAAACCTCTTTTGACACAGTTTCAGGCCATTCCCAGAGCCATTCTCTCTGGTCTGTCACTGGCCACCAGAGAGAAGAGATCAGAGCCTCTTCTTCCTTCCTCACTTCAAACCTTGTGAGGAAGCATCCATCCTCGTAAGGAATCTGTAAGTCTCCTCTCTGTCTTCTCTTTTCTAGGCTGTGTTTGTTAACAGTAGCAGCCATGCATTTGTATATGCCACGATGCCAATTTTTGTGTTCCAGTCTTATATATAAAAAGCAAACTCAGTAAAAAATGCAATTCTGCTTCACTAGAAACACATTTGACAGAATTTTGTCCAGACTATGATTGTGCCTCTACATATGTAACGTTCTGAATAAGACATGCACAACTCAAAAGATCTATTTCCACGTCATTAATAACAGCTGTAAATCACATCTGTTTCTCTTCTAGCAGAAGACAAGACATGAGCCACAATTCAAAAGATTATGTGCATCAAAACCTATTCAATATCTATGTTAATATCACAAGTATCAGAGAATTAAAATAACGCAAGTATTCTAAGTGGTGTTGCACAAACCATCCTGCAAAAACCATTTGTGACATTTGCTCTAGCATGACCACTTCAGGAACTTTGTAATTAACTGAATTGAAACAAAATTTAAATGTCCAAATACCACTAATGTATGAAAATTTATGGCCTTCATGGCAACCAAAGTATTACTTGTATTATACTTAATAAATCCTATTCCAATTTTGCAGAATGACAGAATGGTTGAGGTTGTCACAGATAACTGCAGATCATATAATCCAATCCCCAGCATCAAAGACTAGGTTGCACAGAACCACAACTAAAAAGGTTTTCAACATCCCTAAAGATGGAAACTATACAAGCTCTCTAGGCTTGAGCACTGTCACAGTAAAAACAAGTGTTTTCTTGTGTTCAGAAGGAATTTCATGTGTTTTGATTTAGGATCATTGCCTCTTGCCCTGTCACTGTGTACCACTGACTAAAGTCTGGCTATGTCTTCTTCTTTCCCTCACGTTATGTGTCTATACACATTGATAAGATCCCCTGAGCCTTCTTATCTCCAGGCTGCTCAGTCTTAGCACTCTCAGCCTCTCCTCATATGACAGAGGCTTCAGTCCCTGTCACCTCAGTAGCCTTTCCCTGTATTCTCCACAGTATCTCTCTTGTACAGGGTAGCCCCAAACTGGACCAGTCACTCCAGATGTGTCTCACCTGTGCTGAGTGGAGGGGAAGACTCAACACCTTTGGTCTTCTGGCAACACTCCTAATGCATCTGTTTGCTTTTGGCAGTTTTGGCTCATGGGCAGCCTGTTGCCCACCAGGACCTCCAGGCCCTATTCTGCAAAACTTCTCTCCAGGCTGTGGGCCCTGTACAGCATGTATTGGTGCATGGAGGTTTTCCTCCCCCCATGCAGGACTGCTGAACTGCATAAGATTCCCATCTGCCCACTCCTTCAGCGTGTCTAAGTCCCTCTGAATAACAGTACAAGCATATTGTCTATCAAACACTCCTCCCATTTTTGGGTCCTCTGCAAACTTGCTGGAAGCTTACTTGATCCCATCATCCAGGTCATTAATGAAGGTGTTAAACAGTATCAGAATTGGTACTGAGCCCTGGGATACAATACTGGTGAGTGGCCTCCAGCTGGACTTTGTGTCAGGGATCTTTGAACCAAATAGTTCAGCCAGTTTTCTCTCCATATCCCTGGCCACCCAACTGCCCAGAACAACCTATAATTTTAGTAGGTTATGTTAATATTAATATGCATTATATCTTGCTTTAATTTATCACTGCAAAATAGCAAAATATTTTGCCTGTTGTCAACCACACAGAGTCTGCTCTGACAAATCATAGCTGCCCAGATATCAAAGGCCCAGGGTAAGCCCAGGGGATGAAAGATATTATTGACTGGTTATTTCTTCCACCTATATGAACTCATGTCATCACCCCAGCCATGGCAATACATAATTCTGGCTCACCTATGGTCAAGGAGTCAAAATCAGAGGGTGCACTGTAGAAAGAAACCTAACAGCAAAAAAGATCATCCCATGGTTACAGAAAAGGGATTGTTGTGCTGAGGTGGGACATTAACAACATTGCTAACCCAGAACAAATATATTTACCATAACTTGTAGCAGTATAGCAGTGGATAAAGTTGGCCAGCAATTTACAGAGTAAAATTCCAACAGGAGTAGGAATCTTACGCTCTAAATCTAGAAACCTGATATTTACAAGTCTGAACAGATCACCTAATGCTCCCTGTAAGCATATGGAGAGGAATAGGTGCTACTTGTGGTTAATTAATCTAAACCTAAAATAGACATTTAGGATAGAAGTGAGTCAATTTCTGCATATGCCTTTTTGTCTCAATGATTATAAATAGTCTTTTGGGTGACTAGGACACTGCCGTAGATGCACAACTCTTCAATTCCTAAAGGAAGAAATAATAGAATCCATATTCTGCAAACTCTCTGAATGAGGAAAACAGAGACCTTTGGAAGTAGTGCACCTGTACAAATCCACAGAGAAAGAAGTCCTAAAGAGAATAAATGGGTTATTTATGGAGCTTAGTGATCAAGAGTGTGATGATGGAGGTGACAGTGACAGAAGAAAAAGAGGAGGGGTGAAAGCAGTCACGAACCAGGACAGTAGATCACACATGGACTTGTAAAGATGAAATTGGCAGCAATCTAACAAGAAGATGTCAGAATTCTGCATCACCTTGCTAAACCAAGCAGAGGGAGGCAAACCCAGAGTAGAACTTAGGTCAAGATCTAGGAGTCACAGTCATTAACCATGTGAGTGGGTAAAACCAGTTTAAAAAGTGCATATAAAATGTTATAATGAAATATGCATTAACTTAATTAGGATCATCAGAGACAAATCATTCTCTTTTTATGTATTTAACTAATCCATGTGAATAAAAAATGATTGAAAAAAATTAAAAATGTAGACTAAGGACAGCAAAAAGACGTTCATGTTCCAGACAGATGTCAAATTCACCAGCCAGCCTTTGATGACAGTGTTCAAGAAACTTAAAAATGTAACAGTATGAAGGTTACAAGGGGTAACAAAAAGGTAGGAAGTATTTGTTCCTGGCAAAAGTGCCTCAAATGTATTTCAGAGAGTTACAGATATTTTCCAGGAATTAATATTTAGAAATTAACAGGTGAATCTATTTTTCACATTTTCTGTGATTTGTAAGGTTTACTCTGCTAGATTAAGAGCTCCTCTCTTTACCCCCAGTATCAACATTCCCATGATAATATCAGCATCCCCATAATGCTGATATTCATGTCTTGTGGACAGTGAGTTCATTGCAAATTTTCTCAAACCTCCTGTCTCCTAAGGATTATGTCTATCCATGTGGGAATACTCAACTCTGAGTTGTCCCAGTCTTGCTGCTCCTGGATTTTTGACTGGTTTCTGTGTCATTTTAGTCTGCCTCTGACTCTTAATATTTCCCCTTGTTTCCCTTCCACCCCAAGGAAATAAAGCATTGTCTTGGCCTTAACTTGTTCTGGGAATGTTACCCCAGAGCCTTGAAAAGATTCTTGATTTAGGATATTTTATGGTTTTTTTGGTTCTTTGGATTGGGAATCAAAGGAGCTGCTGTATCTGTGGGGTAACTACTTTGAGGAAGGCAACAAAATAAGTTATAAGAAAGTTATGTGCAAACTGCTTTGCATGGAAATGGGAAAAGCCCAGAGGTGAGTACTGTCATATTTTGCTTCATATTGTCCATTTAAAAAGTCTTCAATGTAAGCTTTTATCAATATAACCGTTTATTAATATAACCATTTGTCAATATAAACAATTGTTTATATTAATAAAAATACTACTCCTGTTTAAGGTAACACAGTATTTATCACTGTGTTAATAAAGAAACATTTATTAAATCAAATATTCTGTATCCAACAATAGCCAGCACTGTAGACTCCAGGGTGAATGACCAGTGCACTGATTTGTAACACTCTGTACCTCAAGCAGAGATTTATGCTGCGTGTTTCAAGTGTAATTTTATTACAACCAAAAGTTTAAAGCACTGCATGCATATCCCGCTTATTTGCTGAATTCACTACAAACTGTTTATTATTCTTTGACAATTTTTTTCATCATGGGAAGGAAGATGCCCCGAAGGGTTGAGGAGAATGAGTATACATATGTAGAACCCAGAAATATTCGATCTCATTAAGCAATGAAAATTGTCAGTGTAGCACAGGAATGAAAGAATATGACATTGCTAGTCTTATTTACACAGATGATTAGAAAGAGATAAAGTAGCTGACCCAGACAGCTAATAAATACAGCATTAAAAACACAGCATTTTCTGCCTTATTTTTTCTGACCTACTTTTCTTTCCCATAATTGTCTTACAGTTATATCTGAAGTTCACATATTGGTTGCATCCATTATTCTGGCTTCCTAGTTATTTGTTAAATTTAGTAAGAATTTGTTTGATTAGCTTTTATTTAGTTCCTCTTGGGAGCCCTGAAGGACTGAGAAAGATAAGCAAATCCTACAAGTAGGACCTACACATGTACACTACCTCATTACAGAATGAAAAGTGCCGGGTTAAGGGAAGAAAGGAGAAGAAGGGTTATTCATATTTACACTGATCTTTTCAAAAGCCAAGGCATGATTCTCTATATTGTTAAATTGGTTTCATTCTGGTTTAGCTAGGTAACTAAGGTGACTACTTTCAACAAACTTTGGAGTTCATTGAAAACCAAGGGAATTGGATACTTCTCAGTATATGAGGTTTTCATACTTAATGAAATTTTTTTAAATTACTGAACAAAATCTTACTTTTTCCCTAGAATGCTTCTTTTTCACATCCCTTTGTCATAATTAGAGTGCCTCACTAATGTGCATTTCAGGTCTGGATCTTCAAAATATTAGGAGCTGGCCTTAAAAAACTTATAAATTTATTTAAGAAACAGAGAGACTATTTCAACCATTAACAAAACAGGTAGTATTCTAGTCTGTATTATTATCTGTATTATTATCTGTATTATTATCAGTATTCAGTCTGCTTACGATAGTTAGCTAGGACTCTTGCAAGAAGTAAAGCAGAAAGAAATTAATTCAAAATGTTAAGCCTTTATTTTTTGTTACCATTGTCAAACTGGAGTGTCTGATTTATTAGATTTTCTATGTACTCTTTGTGCAAAGTTGACTATTCCCACACTGTGTGTCACACCATCCCTTCCAAACTGGTGAAGTCTCTTTCTAGCGGCTCATTCACATTTCTGTTGCATTTTTTAAAAGGAGTTTTAATTATATTTGCAATTATAGTATTTGCCCTTGAGAAAGGCAAATTAAAAGACATTCTTTTCACCGTTATGGTTATTTTCTTCTTTTTTTTCCAAACCTTTTTATACTTTCCCATACTGACATGATTAGCTAGATAAACACATAGAGAGGTACAGCGGGAACACATTCCCTTTAACAATTTTTTCACTTTAGAGTGCAAGTATTTTATCTTCATTGAGAATTTAAAATAAAATTCCTGCAATACATTAACTTTGAAAGGTTTATAATTCACCTGGATGCATATTCAGATATAGGATTAGTTCCTAACAGGCCTCTACCTCACTGAATGTATGACCTTCCTAAAGCAAGGACTGTCAAAACTATAACTCCAACAGTATGCTGGAGATCATGGAATCATAGAATCACAGAATGGTTTGGGTTGGAAGGGATCCTAAAGATCATCCAGTTCCAATGCCCCTGCAATGGGCAGGGACACTTCCACTAGACCAGGTTGTTCAGAGCCCCATCCAACCCTCCCTTAAACACTTCCGGGGGTGAGGCATCTGCACAGCAAAGAATTTCTTCCTAACATCCAAACTGAACCTACCATCTGTCAATTTAAAGCCATTACCCTTTGTCCGATCACTGCATGCCCATCACAGTGACTTTTCCTTTCATGCACAGGGGCAGAGGTACAGAAGACTGTGCGGCATCTACTGAACTGCTGCCTCACTCTCACATGAAAACAGAAAGGGCAGAGATAACTCTTTTAAAAATTAGTTTTTATTTTTAATGAAAAATGAGGTTCTCATGTAACCTCTTGATAAAAACAGTTTTACCTATCTGGAAAGTAATCATCACTTGTGAAAGTGGATACAAAAACCCAGAAATTGATAATGTTTGGGTGTTTTATCCTCTCCCATCCTTCCCCAGTGCAGGACTTACTGGTTATAATGTTATCAGCTTATGAATGCATGACAATCTTGCTTTATTCAGTAACACACTGAAGGATTACAGAAGCATAAAATGAAATTTTCTTTAAAGGAAACCCAGTCCCCGAAGTCAAGTCTAAATATCCCAACAGAATGATGACGATTTTTGCAGGGAACTGCGGGAAAATCACCACTTAATGCCACCGCTTTAGAGACTGGTCAGAGGAGATCAGACTGAGAAAGGTGACAAGGCAAGTGTCTAATCAAATGGAGAGACCTGTACTCAATGAAACCTGTACTCAATGAAATAATTAATGAATATAAAATTAGACACCCGTCTCAGCAGGCAGTCAAAAAGATGACAGGACCTTGTCCTTTAGGAGCAGCAAAGAGAATAGCTTTCATGATTTCAAAGAATTCCCTACCAAGGTGTTGGAAAAGCCATAAAGCCTCATCAGAGCTAGTGGTTTGAATCCTGGCCCTGTCTCCTTTCACAAAAATGCCTCACATCTCAGACCCTTGATGATCACCTACACTGTGAGCCCACAGAGGGCTGGGATCAGCACAGAGCAGCTGCCCAGCAGCCAGGTGTTCTTCACAGCATGGTGGCCAGGGGCAGGATTTTTCCCTTAGTTACAGGCTGACACTTGTCCAGGTGTTGTTTTCTACTGAGACATACTGAGATATTCTAACTTGTGCCTTTTACAGTTACTGTGAGGCAGTTTGTTTGTTAAAACAAACAAACAAATGATAAATAGGGGCACACTTAAAAACTAACCCTATGTCTGTGCTGTATGATTACTACAATGTTTGAGATCTAATTTAGTGAAGGTTATCTGTGTTTGACTAAGGAATGAAAACATTAAATTTGTTTTGTTTTGAAAAAGGCACTGCCTTTATTTTTTGATTTTTTGTGTAGAGGAATTTGCTTTCCTTTGTCCTTTTGACTGCCTGGCATGTACCATAATATCATCCTATCCCTTTAGTTTTGTTCCCTTTCCTTTCATACTACCTCTTAATTATCCCTTTTGTACCTCTAGTCTGTGGTCTCTGAGCCTCTAATACATGGCTGCACCAATTCCACCAACCCCAAGGCTAGTCAGGTTAAAGATTAATGAGTAGACTTTACCCAGAGGCTTTACAAAGGTTACACATAATTACAAATGGGTCTTTTATGCAGTGTTGAATATGTGAAAGCTATTAAAAAAAAAAAAAAAAGGGAAAAAAATAACAAAACTTACGGGATTTAAGTTAGCCATTTAAATCTTCTCAAAAAAACCCAAACAAGAAGTTCTGCCCTTTGTTCCAAAGATGGTGATAAAAACAAAAACACCATATGGTGGAAATTAGACTACATCTCAGTCTTGCAATATCACTGCCTCCTAATTCTCCTTTCAAGTTAAGTAAAATGTTTTACACTAAGAAGATGTAAAGACAAAAAGGTCTAAAATTGTTGGTAATTCTCCAGTTAACTAAATTCTAATATTTGACAATTTGTTAAAGGAAAAAAACCCAAAACATTTCTCCTGTAGGCAAAACCTTAAAAGATTGCTTAACCTACCTGCTTGGTGAGAAAGATATATGCTGGCTAATTACCTTAATCTTGTGTTTTCTCAATTTACAGAAATGTCTTAAAATGCAAACTCAGTATCTGGGACAAGACTTTCATAAGTGCAAGTTTAAATTTAGGTTCACAGAACCATGGTATCATACTAATGAAATAGTCTGACTTTAAGTTCTAAATTCCACCGAATCCCATTTAAGCTAATGGAAACTACTTTGGAATCTGTCTTCAGGCACTACTTGTTTGCTCCGTTGTTCTAAATCTTTCCATATAGCAGATAAATGGAGATTCATAAAAAAAGAAAATTAAAAAGGCAAAAACACAAAACCAACAACAAACCCCCCCTCTACCTTTTATTTTGCATTCTTAGTGTTTAAATAATGGGCTAAACCTGTGAGAAATGTCCAAGAAATTTGATACTTAAGGATTTCCTTCCAATTCTGGATTGTAAGACTATGTTTTCAAAGGTGCTTTGTCTCTTTGTTTTCAGTTAAGCTTAGCGGTGACTGAAGCTCTATAGAAACTGTAAATTTTAGTATCATTATTTTTTTTCGAATCCTTACTGGTGAAAGGACAAAACCTGATTCCTCAGGAATCCTTTTATGCAAAAAGTGGCACATTCATTAGTGATACCACTCTTCAAGAGTAAGAGAATAACAGAGAGAACCCATAAAACCACTGAAGTCCTAGACTTGTCTCTGAAGGTAATGAAAGCCCAGATGCTTTGCATGTTTATTTGGATTTCTCATTTAAGCATTTGCAATACAGGTGCTCTGTTTTCTTCTGTTAATTTTCCTTTTCTTTTGCCTGTTCTTCGCTTTTGCCTACGAGCAGTATCTGTCTAGCCTTTATTGTAGTTATATATGAGTTTAACTCTTCCAGCAAGAGGCTGTTGAAAAGACAAAATTTAAGACTTTGCATTTGATCACTAAGTAACTTGAGTTCTTATTTGAAACACAGGATAAATTGTTGGATTTCATTATAATTCTGACTACTAAATATAACACTTTAGCATTGCATGGTCAGGGACCAGGTCCCTAAGTAATTCGATACACATTATGCACAGTAAAACAGTCTTTGGATTACTTCAAAAATTATAGTTTATAATTATTAACTCATGGGTCTTAAGTGGTTTATGATTAGTTTATTAAATGTGAATGTCAGAATTTGATGTAGAGCTCAAAGTTTTTTCCCCACAAGTGAATTACTGCAACTCAAAGCAAATATTATCACTTAAAGTTTAAAATTTTCATTTCCAGAATTGTCCTTTCTATTCAATAATAGCATACTTTTATAGCTGATCACAAAGCAAATTTAGGATCACAATATTTTTGAGAAGGAAGCAAACATTGAGAACCAAAAGGAAAGTAAAGCCGCTCAGGCACTTACATAGGAGAGCAGCGTTTTTCACTGCAAGACTTGTCTTAAAAGTGAGACAGGTTTATTTAAGCTTTTTTATTAAAGAGTGTTGAAACTCTGCATGATATGTAGGGTACTTCTACATATATAACTAGTTTCTAGCTCTTTTGTGGACAAAGTTGAGCTACTCTGCAAGAAAGGAAGCAATGCTCCAAAGGCAAAAATCCAAAAGATGTGAAGAAAGACTGTGACTCAAATCTTAGAGTGCTTAAGCCAGATGAGGGCTGATTCTTAAGGTTTTGATTTGTTGTACTTTTTCAACTACAGAATTACTGCTTACTGTAAAAGAAGCCATGCTTTTGATATCAACTCACACTGCCCTACCAGTAAGAGGGAGTCAAGTTCCCTTTTGCAGTATAACCAGAATCTCTTGATTTTTTTTTATTGGACTTTGAAGTAAAATTTTTCACAAAGTATTTATTTCTTTTCCTAGCAATGAATAAGAATTTCTTTTTTTAGGAAGAGCATTTCTGGCAGGTAAGGGAGGTGATCCTGCCCCTCCGCTCAGCCCTCGTGAGGCATATCTGAAGTGCTGTGTCCAGTTCTAGGCTCCATCGTACAAGAAAGACATGGAGCTTCTGGAACAGGTCCATTGGAGGGCTACAAAGATGATTGAGGGACTGGAGCATCTCTCTTTTGAGGAAAGGATGAGGGAGCTGCGCCTGTTAAGCCTCAAGAAGAGATGACTGAGAGGGGATCTCATCAATATCTATCAGTATCTGAAGGGAGGGTGTCAAGAGGATGAAGCTAGGCTTTTCTTGGTGGTGTCAAGCAATAGGACAAGAGGCAATGGTCAGAAACTGAAGCAGAGGAAGTTCCATCTGAATATGAGGAAGAACTTGTTCACTGTGCAGGTGACCATGCACTGAAAAAATTTCCCAGAGAGGTTGAGGAGTCTCCCTCACTGGAGATATTCAGGAACAATCTGGATACAATCGCATGCCATGTGCTCTGGGATGGTCCTGCTTGAGCAGGGAGGTTGGACCAGATGATCCCCTGTGGTCCCTTCCAACCTGATCCATTCTGCAATGGGTACAGAAGCAGGAAATGACCTCTATGTCCAGATTCTAAATATCCTTTTTTGTGGTGGACCAAATTCAGATTTCTCCTGCTGCTTTGGAGATGAGGGGAAGATTTAAAGAAAAGAAGAAAAGAAAGTAGAAAAGAAATTTGGTGTTGGCTATTGATAGACTCTGTTTTTCTTCCAAAGGTTATTTTAAAATTACAAAGACATCTCATAGTTCCCATCAATAAAAGATACAGCACAATTCTTTCTTCCCAGACCTGCAGAGCTGAACCTTAGTCACACAAATGGATCCACACTAGCTTCAGTGAAGCAGCTTGTATGTTTGATACAAACACAGACATATATTCATATACAATTCTGTAATTACTGATGTGCATAACAATCTGCAGGACAACCACCTCATGTTTATGTCTGACCTGCTTTAATTACATTAAGCACAGATGAAAATTCTTGTCCTCCTGCCAGGCTGCCACACTTTTAACTCTGTAGGATGCTTCTAGGAAGGAAAACAAATCTGTGTGCAGTCTTTCAGATTAATGGACTTCTGTTTTATTTTTATGAAAAATATTTATTTTACTTCCATGTAAGCTTGAAGTAAACAGGTGCATCAGTTAGCAATATGAACACAGAGAATTTTGTATAGATTACAGTTTGCATGAAAGCAAAGGACAACACAGCATGCATGCTGGTGCAAAGTAGGAGAGTAGAGGCATAAATCACATCCTTATATTGAGAAGAAATCATTCTGCTGTCATTTTCAGTGTGAATGAGAGGCAGGTTTGAATGTCCAGCTGCATTTTCCACTCTGGCTTTTGAAGGCAAAGTATGGAAACTGGAAATGTTTTGACTCCTAAGCAGCACACTGAAAAATATTTTGAGAACATGTGGAAAGAATGAATATAACATTCCTTTCTCTAAAGGGAGCAGTCAAAATTACTGACAAAGCAATTTCACTGCATGACTGTGGCTTCTACTGCTGTGTTAAGACTTCTCTTTGTGTCAGTGCCCACACCTGGGTAGCTACAGATCCATGGCAAAGTTACACTCTTACATCAGTATGTCTGAGTACTAAAGGTGTTATTGCAAGCCAATAGTATGGACTGCAAAGGACTCATGAGATGGTGACTGTGCTACATTTCCTTCAAAGTGTGCTCTATTGATTTGGTGTTTTATCCTGCTAAGTGTGTTTGTATCTTCATGTTTTGGATATCACCAATCAAGTGACATAGAAAACAGAAGATAGATTATTTGTTTTATTAAATTATAAATCTATTTAAATTATACTAAATTTGCTTCAGTTTTCAGATGGCTATAGCACAAGAACTCTACCAGATGGGCCTACTGCTACTGGGAAAAAAAAATAAAACCAACCAGCCAAATTGAAGATTTTCTTCATCTGAATCTTATCAAAGTCTGTTATTTGGTGACTTGAATTTCATGAAAATTGTCTCACTAGGTGACATATGGAAGTGCTCTCAAGCCGTGGGCCCAGGGGTGTCAGTGCACTCATATATACATCCACCAGCAAGTAATTTAAACTGAACAAAATCATAGATTTTGAAGGATGGTAAAAGCAGTATAATAAGTTGTTGGTTTTTTTTTGCTTTAACTCCATAGCATGTGTTTTATTCAGGTTGCATTCTAACAAACTTGACAGCTAATGATACCTTCCATTAATATAAATTAGCATCTTCTATAATTTCCTTCTACCTTTTATGTTGCTCCTTTTTTCCCAAAACAACTTCGTTGTTCTCTGAAAATAGACATATGGAACAAATGACAGCTATTCTGCGTGGCAGAAATATGAAGAGAATTTGAGTACATTTGAGGTTAGATGGATTTCTGAAACATACACTATAAAAACAGGGTGTTCCTGTGTTTAATGAACAGCGCATCTGTAGCAACAGAAAAAGGGAAAACATGCAACATGCAGCCATTTACCTTAGTGATATAGTGCTGTGTTTAGCATGAATGATCAGGGTTTAAAATCTTAACAGCAAAGTTGAAGAAAGTTAATATGCTAGTACCCACAAAGAATATATATTAATTGTTGGAGAAATTGAGACCACAAGAACAATAAACTGGGTTAAGCCAAATACCCAACAGTTCATCTCCAACAATGGCCAGCAACAGATGCCAATAGAAAGGAGTAAAACAGGTCAAGCATACAATGATGCTTCCTCAGCCTCCAGCAATATGTGGCTCTTGGCTTTCCTAAACCAGAAATGTCATTTTGAGGTGGTGTTTGGGGCCAGATTATTAGGAGTTGGAGGGGGGTGGGAGAGAGGGAAGAATAACTCTGTAAAATTGAATGTTTGTACTGAGCCCATGGTAAAGCATCTGTAAGAAATTTCTAAAATATTACTTTAATTCAGTTTTCATGTAGATTCTTTACTACAAAAAACCTACAGGAGCCTGTAATATTTATTGCTAATTGGGGGTGGAGAGGTGTTAAAATTATGCAGAAACATTGAATGTTTTCACTAAGCTATGAAACCTCTATGATATATCTCACAGTACCCCAAGAAAAATTACTCCCTTAAAAGTTGGTTACTATTCACATGTACTAATGCACCTACACTTGTGAGCTATAGAGAATTAGAAAAAAATACTGAAAAAAATCCTGAAATGACACAAATGTCCCAGTTTTAGAGCACCAGAGCCACAAAGCATTTAAGAGGGGAAAAATTTCCCATGAACCAAAGAAAT
The DNA here is from genome assembly GCA_013399195.1 of Dicrurus megarhynchus. Classification (NCBI taxonomy): domain Eukaryota; kingdom Metazoa; phylum Chordata; class Aves; order Passeriformes; family Dicruridae; genus Dicrurus; species Dicrurus megarhynchus. Next base: position 1,693,501 of record VXAD01010096.1, read on the forward strand.
CCATAACAAAGCAAACAAACAAAACAGCTCACTAAGGAGCAAAATGAAAATAAGGCAGAGTGCTGGATACACTGTCATGTAACCCTTCTACCCAGTTCTTACTTTCCCTTGCACTCTATTTCTCCCCTGAAATTTTGTTCCATATTACAACTTGATCCCTGAAAACTTACCTAAGGGGAAGCAAACGCAACCTAGAATCAGCTTCTTGGAGCTGAGACATAACCCCACGAAGGCATAGTGGGGAGCATTAATAGATGGGTGGATATACAGTACATGCAGGATGAAAAAGAAATCATAGTATCTTTAATGCTAATCAGTAGGGTTTAACTGGAAACAGATCTCACCGATAGGAGCTATGTCCTGTTGAGGTCACAAACAGGGCTGACAAAGCCATCTATGAGTACATCATCTGACCCAGAAGTTCATCACATTTTTAACAATAAATTTTCTATATTAAAAAAGGATTCATTGTGGTATATACTCAATTAATTAAAACTGGCTGATAATCATCACCTAATAGGAATGTTTTTAGTCAGATCTCACCATGATCTCTTCTTGCTTTCACACTAGTCAATACTGTTATCAATGATCTGGAAGAAAATATCATTAATGGTAAGGTCTATAGACTACACAAAACCAGTAAAGTGGTAAATTAGGATAAGGACAGGTCAATTCGACAGGGCAATCAAGTTCACTTAGCAAGATGAGACCATCTGAGCACCAAGCTTTCTAAAACAATTGAATTTAAGGACAAGCATCTGTGAAAATGGAATTTAGGTCAGAGTTGAAGGAAGGAATGTTTTTTGAAAAAGTGCTGCTTTTGATGTGATAAATAGACAGTGTTTCCAACATGACCTCCTGGTATGATGGAATACATAAAAACTCAAGCTGTCGTCATATTCAGAAATAAAAAATAATACTGAGAGGATGTACAAACTATTTATTCCACTGTATATAACCAACAATAATAATAAAATAGCAAAAAAAAATCATAAAAACCTTTGTCTGCAAAAGAGGATGTTTATTAATTGGAAATGTTCAGTGAAAATATAAAAGAGCTGCCTAAGACCTGGAAAATCTTGCTTTTTCTAGGAGCCTAGTGCTGAGTCCTTTTAATGTACATGGGAAACATTATGAGCTGGTTTGATCACGGTGCATGTCAGGGAAAAAACTTCTGGCTAGCAAACAATGATAAAACATCTTCGGTGAGAAATTAATTTAGACAAATTTAGAGTAGTAATAAGTGATTTTTAACAAATAAAGCTATAAATTGGTAGAAGAATTTATTTTGCGGCATGGTGGAACCTCTGTTACTTGAAGGCCGTACCTTTTGTAAAATATATTCTTCACTCCACCCAAACTTGCAGGAAAAAGTATTTGCGGAAGAGATGATCACAAAAGTCTGTACATGAGTGACCTAAGATGTTGTTATGATGAAAAAAATAAAAAAGAGAGAGAAAACATGCATACAATGAGCCAAGGGGAAAGTACCTTCCTTGAAATATAAAATAAGATTACTTCACTAATGCTGGTGATGCACCCCAGGATAACCATTTAAACATTTCTCAATTTTTTACACCTCGGCGTTCATCTTTGCAGTTCTAAACAAGGCTAGTAGCAGAGGGAATAGCTTTAAACACAACCTGGCCACAGAAGGAGAAAAGGCGACACATGTGCTGGAAAATGGATTGTTGTACAGTTTTGGACAAGCTTTGCTGCTGTTGAGGCACTGAGAAAATGAATGTCCAACAATCACCTGTGGTCAAGGACCCTCAGCCAGCAGTGCAAGTGAAAAGCAATTGACACAGGTCAGAGCACAAGGGGAAAGAATCAGGTGCAGGACTGAGTCTACACAGGGCTGCTGTAGGGTTGGATAAACATTTTGCACAGTAAGTGCAGGATTTTCACTTCCGTGCACTTCATCCTAAACTTCATCCATTGAGCTCAGCCAAGCAAGAGAAAATATGCATGGGTATTGAAGTGATCCCCACAAGAGGTGGCCCCCTACAAGATGTGTAGCGATGCCCATCTGTAAGAGACGAGCAGCTTCTGATGAGTGGATCTTCTCAATCAGTGGACAGTCATCAAGTAAAAGTGGCACCATCAAAAAGAGACAAGTCAGAGGCTTGTGTATCTGATGCATCTCTCAACTTCCAGGTTGTTGCCATGTTTCTGGCTACAACTTATGAAAAAATGTAAATACTTTCATATTCCACAGATATATCAAATCATCACTTTATTGTGGGAATGTTATCTTGTTTCCTTTTATTTTCTAAATCAGAGTATCATGCCCAGATATAGGCAAACTAATGATCTCTAGAGTTTTATTTTTCTGTTATTATCTCCAAATCAAGAAGATTTGGACTATCCACATAATAGTCTACAAGAATATTACAATTGGATTATCTTTGAAGATATTTACTTAACATACCCAATACAGGTCAAAAGCTCATAATAAAAAAGCAACCTTACTCCAAATCATACTCCAGACAGCAGAACCTTGCACACTGCAGGCTGCACTGTGGATTTGCAAGCACTTTCCCTGAAAACGTGTATCAGCCAATCAATGTTTTCAGCAGCTGTTAATTAGCACCATTCCAGACTGGACTGCATTATGAGTCAGTACCACAGAACAACTCAGGACAGCCTGTTTGTGTGACAGAAATGTGTTCTCAATAGAAGTGCAGATTCTGCCTGATGCAAGTTTTCTAAGTATTTGAGCATCAGTGTATCCATGGCAAATAAAGCCAGGTGAAGCTCTGTCCTGTTTATAGCTGCAATATATAAAGGTCAAGGAGGAAAAGTCTTAGAGAAACCAGTTTGCTCATAACTGGACAAATACTTCTCAAAGCAGGTGTTTTAGACAGACAATAAAACTCCCTGAGCATGACTCCATCTCTCAGAGGAATAACACTTTTGAGAATACTGCTCCAACTCCTGACCTAATATCTACTGAGGCAGCTGGTACATCCTACCTTGCCAGAGTATGTAAAGGTTTTCAAACCTGCTAATGACTATTAGTGTCATAACACAGAGGGAAAGAACTTTCTGTCAGATGCTCAGATAAATATGTCTTTATTTTTAGGACCGAGAAAAAGAGCTTTCATTAACAGCACCCTCCTGGAGGTTTTCAGCCCAGTCAGACTACATACTCAGCACCCAGAAAGGGAGCATCTTCCACGACTGTGAGTCTGCAACTCAGCTTCACAGATCTCCCAGCAGAGAAATTTCTAATACATGTTGTCTCTTTGTGCTGCGTAAATGCACACTCACCCTTTCACTCCATTTTGCTGGGTTCAACTTTTATTTCAGTGACACATAAAGGCCATCAATGGTAAGAGTTTTTATAAAGGAGTAAGAGAAAATATCCTTGATCCATCACATAATTTCTATATGTGACTACTGAGGCTTTCTAGGTGGTCTCTCTTTTTAGCAAAAACCTGCCTTGAGTATCTCACTGGTATCTCTGGTAACACAACGTGAAAAAGAGTGACTGCCTCTATAACACAATAAAAGTGACCTATAGCTCAGTCTGTTTCTGCTAGCTGAAGGTTATTTTGCTTTGACATATCCTTGCAGTATCCTCTGCCTTAATTAATAATGTTTCTGCCATGTATTATGAAAATCATTCTTTTGCACATACTGGTACCTTTCCAAATTAGGCATTTTAAAGTTTAAGCCTTAAGAAATGCAGACTATTTTCAATCAAAAGTCCAATCTATTTACATGCACAAGAGCTGAAAGATTTTTCATGCAAGTGGTTGTAGTCTTAAGCTTTTATTATTTCTGCTTGAGCAGAAAGCAATAAATATGTCTTGAGACAAGAGAGAAAGTTAATAAAAAACTGTCCTTTCCTCTTTGTGCTAGACCCTGTTTTAAAACCAGCTTGTCTTTCGCGAACAAATTAATTGGATTAGCTCTGCTTCAGCCACAAAGGACAACACTCTGTATCAGAAGCATATTTGTATAATGAACCATCACTGCACTGGTATAGTAGGGGACTGATCCTGAAACTGTATTCAAACAAGTATTATTACTAGCATTAATATTTCAATTCAGTTTGTGGGATACAAATAAGAAGAGACACAAATTTTAAAAAGTCCCTGCAAGAGTGAACTAGTGATTGAAATGAAACAAACCTGTATGGTGAATGAGGGTAGAGAAGGGACGCTTATCCTACACAAGCCAGCTAGTCAGAGGGAAGGTCCTCACTGTGGAAAGGTATTAAAATGGTGTCCCTAGAGGTATTGTCAATGAAAATTTCACTCTGGTTCGAGAAGATGTCAACAAAAGGAATAAGACTTTATAAAAAATTATTACTACTTTCCCAAGGCAGAAATCAAACTGTATTCTTGAAAAATAAGTACTTTTACTATTTTGAAAAGAATAAAATAACCATCTATTTATCCTAATCCCCTTCAACATGTTAATAAAATTTTAAGCTGAAACTTACACAATTAGTTTTTACCCAACATCGCTCATTTTTTGTTTATGTAAATGGTTTTAGCCGTCTCAGAATGGTATGCACTCCAGCCTCTATCCTTTACAGCTTTCATTGATCCTCATTCGCGTTTTATAAAAATAATTTTGGGCGGTTTATGAGTGTTTGAGAAATATCTCAGCTCAGAATGGGTCTCTGACTGCTACTATAACAAATAAATGAATAAGAAATAGAAGAGTCATGAAGGAGCCTAACCTATGAAATTGAAACAGCTGTAGTTTATACAAAAAGGAGTTTCTCCTTTAAAAATTAAAGTGATCTTTTGTTTCTGTTGCTGGCTATTCTAGGGCTGGCTATTGATACTGAAACGCATATAAATGACTACTTTCCAGGCTATTATTATTATGCAATGTCCTATACGGACCATTTATCATGGAACCTTATTTGATGTTTTGTTTAAATGTTCAATAATCAACGCTCAATGAGAAACAATTGGAATTTGTTCTTAATTGAGTTCCCGGTAAAATTTTTTAAAGAGGACTGACTTGTCCCTTAGTGGTCAATGAAAAATTGCCTGTGAATTAGACCACAAGGACAAATGTCCTCTCCTAAAAATATAGAACATCTAGTCATGGCAGACACTCTGTTTTTTGAGAAGTTGATTTCACAATGTTATTACTATCAATTACTGCTATTTTACCTTCTTCCATTACACAAGGGCAGCAGCTTAAAATAATACCATAATTTCTCATTCTGGTTGTTGTACAAACATCCACCAAGAAGCAATGAGGGTCCCAAGAAATTTCCAGACGCAGATTAAGGAGGAGCATTTATCACTAGGCAGCACATCCTGAAGTTATAGATTTGCAGCTGCTGCTGGTGGGAAGGAGGTTGTTACACCTACACCTGGCCTGAATAGCTATTCACACAGGGCACCGCGCATGATGGAGGGTACTGTATCATAGGCTTCTGCATCCAAAGGAACAGCTCCAGAGATGTCTGGAGCTGGGCCTGGAAGATTGGGCATTCTTTAAAGAATCCTTCTATCTAGTCACAAATCTGTGTCTTGCACAGACTCTTTCTTTCTTCTTCCTTCTTTCTATATTGTTTGTGAACAAAGTATGGGTGATGAATTTCTAGCATCTGTATATATCCACTTGTAGAATCTAGATACACCTTTCAGTTATGAGAGGCATAAATCCTTATTAACTATTAACTACTGTTATCGGTAGCATAGAAGTATTCAAGCAATAAAAGAGTTTATTTTTTCTCTTGGTTAGTTGTAAATGAGCCTAGAGGGAACCCAGGAGTTCTAAGTTAAGCTCATTTCATACCTGTAGCAAAAGCTTTAAAACCTAATCCTGGATATGTTTATACATTTTTAATAGGACCCCAATTTTACATACAGTATCCTCCAGTGGCTTCTGCTGCTGCAGAATTCTCGTGAACAGTTTTTTACTGTTAGGCTCAGCAGGTTCAATGCTTGATTATCTTTCCTCCAGTTCAATATTTTCTCTTTTCCCTTTGTTATACACCAACAAGGGGACTATATGCAGGTTCTCTGTGGAGGATGCCTTGTACGTGAACATGCAAGCAATGTGGAATCGATCTGGGCTGAATCCAGTATTCAAGGAATTTAATTGAATTATTGAAATTCAGGGTTGAACCCCTGGGACATTGATCCTGTATTGTCAGCTTCAAATCCAAGGTGCACTGGCTGCTTGATAATGTGTTCATACAATTTGCAGTAGAAGGGGCGGTGAATCAAAGCAGTGACAGTATCGCTAACTGACAGAAAACAGAGGAACTGATGCTGAATACATTTTAAAATAAATCAATATAGACTGGCCTGATTGAACTATTCTGGCAATGTGTTGTGCTGGCATGGCTGCTGACTTACCAGTTTAAGAGTAGGCTCAGGATTCGTGGTAGCTGGAAAGCTGGAGATGCCTGTTGCTGCAGCAAAGCATTTTACTTCAAGACAGAGAATATTTTTTCATCTGTTTTCCTTGCCAGAAGCTAGAAACTATTGCTGCAGCTGCCAAGTGAAAAAAAAAGCAGGATTAAAAGAGAAATGAAATTATAAAATAATACTTACAAAAACTAACAAATAAAAATCCAAAGAAATGTCTTTCATTTATACCGATATAAGTGGAAGTGCTTTGCTTATTTTCCTCAGATATTAAAAAGATCATTGAGAATTTGAGGCTCAGGTCAACTAAAGAAAATAAAAAACAGAGAGAGAAAGGAGTTTAAAAACATTAATGCAAAATAATGGTCAGCCTTTACCATCTCTACTAAGACCTAAGTCACATCCTTCCTCAAGTGCAGCTGCTGGAAAAAGAAGACAAAGCAGAGACGGCTGCAGGACTATTTTGCCACATTGCATGTTTTTTCTTCCATCATTCTCTCTCACCAATTCACCTGCTTCATTCAATTTATCATTGTCTGCTTCCCTTGAAATGGGACCTGAGAACACTTGTCTGAGCTGGATTGCATGGCTGTCGCTTTAGCTGCTGCAAGAGGACGGCAGCTTTACGGCCTCTCTGCAGCCTTATTCCCTTTGGGGGGAATAGGTAATAGACAGTCCTTTCTTCTATCACCAGGATGTTCTGAAGACCTAAGCCTGCCTTCCTTCCTTCCTCCCTTCCTTCCTCCCTTCCTTCCTTCCTCCCTTCCTTCCTCCCTTCCTTCCTTCCTTCCTTCCTTCCTCCCTTCCTTCCTTCCTTCCTTCCTCCCTTCCTTCCTTCCTTCTTTCCTTCCTTCCTTCCTCCCTCCCTCCCTCCCTCCCTCCCTTCTTTTCCTCAGCATAGCCAGAGTATATCAGTGGCAATATCAACAACTCCAGGTCTTCAGGGCTGATTCCTCCAAGAGACCCAATGCTCTCTATCCCTGTGGAGTCAAGGGGCTCTATGGGGCTGATGCCATCATGCATGTACTTCTCTGTAATCAGAGCATTACTACTCCTGGGCATTAGTGCTGTGCTGTATGTACAGGACCCCTGACTCCCATGGGAGCCAAGGTCATCCAGCAGTGCACAGGATCAATGCCTTACAAAACTGCAGAGTGTATGTATCTACCTAAGGCCAAGGTTTTGAGGAATAGGGTTAAGTCAAGAAGACAAAAGTGGGTGCTTGGCACCTTTAACCCTCCAAATATTTTTGAAAGGGAGCAGGCTGCTGAAATGTGGACTTAGCACCATTCAGAATTCCTACAAAACTTACTGATTAGTTGGCTATGATATTAAGGTACCCATTCCTTATAGCTTAAATCTAAAATACAGAGTGTACAACACACACTGGAATTAGTCTCATTACTTCTGGGAGACCCTAAAAAATCTAAACTTCTTTTTCAACAACCTTAACATAAAATAAATAATATTCATTATTTCTGAATTTAATAATTAAATCAGGTATCACCTATCTGTCAACCCACCCATGCCTCTTTTTCTTACTCCACCAAGAAGCACATGGTCTTGACATCTGCAGTCTAAATTACAGGTTACAGCCAACATTGGACCAGTGTGGACCCACGCTCCCAAAGCAGGACAGTTGCTGGATTTCAGCTTTGCAGAGTTTCTTGTATGGTGAATCTCAACCCAGCTCCAAAAGCTGTATGGTAATGCTGCTTTCTCCTCAGCATTTGATGTTCAGTTCTCACCTAATCAAAGGTATATGTGGATGCTGTAGACAAAGACAAAGGGAAAATTGCTCTAAAGCCAGAAGAAATCCTTGTCTCTGAGGTCTTCATGTTGTAAACCTCAAGCCAAAAGCCAAGTAGTTGCACTCTCTACATTAGGATGTCTCACCATGTAATCTGGGAGGTAATATCAGGTCAGAGTCCCTCTCTCCTGAAACTCCCTGTCATGCAGATCCCCCTTTCACACATGAATCTAGAAGGTATAAAAACTCCACTGTTATTTTACAGCATGAATTGCTCTGTATTTGTTAAGATATTAGGGTTGTCACTACTTTTCAAGCAACACTACAAGCAAGAGGATATTTTAAAATCCATTTACTTCAAAATGTATTCCCAAACAATTTTCAATTTTCATCCTTTCTTGGTTGTTTGTTTGTCTGCTTCATTTTACCCTATTCATATTTTACTTCTGTGAATTCAAAATAATAAATTAATTTATTAGAAAAATGACACTCTGTAAGGGCTGACATAACAGAAGACAAAAGAAATGATGCTGAAAACGGTTCAAAATAAATAATCAGTGCTGTGTCAGGGGACACTACCTTCAGTCCTGGCAAAGCATTTGCTACGTTGAAATGATTAATGTTATACCAATTTAAAAACAGGCAGGAATTTTGGCAGCAAGAATGCAGAAAAGCCTTCTAAGTGGTAAAACACTTAGTTTTCAGAACTCACAGGGCATGTCTATGCTAGTGTGTGAAATGAGTCAAGCTGTCTGTTCTCTGGCCATGAGGGGAAGTGACAACGCAAAGTTGGCATCCCTGCAGCTAAGCTCTCTTCCTGTGAATGGAGCGGCTCATCTGTCCTCCGCAATCAGGGCTCCTCCAGATCATACCCACACCCATGTTCCTAAACGTGCAAAGTGTCAAGGAACATATTAACCATGAAACCAGGTCCAGGAGGTAGAAACAGGATTTTGTGCCTTTCCTTCATCTCATGAGATCTTCATAGCCTCTTATTCTGACCCAGGTAAATAAACCCTCTGCACCACAGGCATTCCTGCAATTCTGATAAAAAAGAGCTTTGGTTTCAAAGTATTTGCATTAAAACAAATCAAAACAAAACAAAACGTGCAAATAAGCAATCAAAGAAACAAAACAAAACAAAAAAAAATACAAAAACCCACCCAACAAACAAAATGCTGAACAACAAAACCTCCAACAACCTTGAAGTAATACCTGTCTTCTCTTTCCACACAGCTCTTTGGAAGGTGGGACTGTACTTTTTATGGTAACAAGTTTTATTTAATAAAAGCTGCTAATGAGCCTCAGTATCTTTTTTTCCACTAAGGACAAGAGCTAAAGCTCAGTGAAATCAGTGGAAACGCTCCTGAAGAACTTAATAGGAAATTGATCCAACCCTCTTGATCTTTTGTTTCCCCTGCAGCATTTTTCTTTTTATGTTGGTTCTTCTTTCCCTTTTTCACTACCATCCAAATACCATCTTTATTAACATAAATCAAATATTAACATATGATCAGTGCATTCAAGTAAAAACACAAAAATGCACTCAGATGACAAACAAGTGTGAATTCAGAAAAATTAAATACGTTGATTTGTAAAAGTTACTTTGCTGAGATCTTAGTAACTTTCCATTTAGGAGAGACTTCGCTTTTGGAGAATTCACTACAACATTTCCTGCATACTTAGAATTTTCTTTGGTCTTTGTGGAACCCATTACTGTAGTCCACATACAGGAATTCTGAGGGGGTCTCTAATACACCAGAATAATCCTGTAGATCTTTATGAGGGAAGAAAAGCACTCTGAGAAAAAGCTTTGAACTGGGAAAGTGTTATAGCAATACATTGTTTATTTGCACAGATACAATTTCTTTTATTACACTCCAGGAGGGAAAAGAGAGAAAGAGAAGGAGGAAAAAATATCTTTGTTTTAAGTTCATTGGTCTCAGGCGTTGGTAGCTGCAAAGGCAAATGAATTCCCCTTCCCTCTTTTGTGCAACAGCACAGAGGGAAGTTACCTACAAATGTGAATCATTTCTGTACTGCTTTTGCTGAAATAAGAGTGCTACTGCAGGGGAGCCTGTACCAAATAGAGCTATGTGGAATGTTCAAAGCAAAATTTAAAACACACAGGACACATGCCATCCCAGCTCCTGGGACTGTAGAGGAACTGCAGTGCTCTCCACTAACCCTGATATATCCACCAGCACTTCATCAGCACTCAGATTGTTTTCAGCTCTTCTGCATGCCAGGGAGAGGTTTAGCATATTGTGAAGTGCTTGTGTCTTCAGTGATCCTAACTGGTTCAGGTTGCATGCTCAGAAGAAACCATCTGGATTTCACATGCTTAGATATTTTCTGGGCTGTTATTGACAGAAGACATCAAGTATTGACCTGACAGGCAGCTGCCAAAGAGAGTTCCAGAGCACTTCCCAGCTCCCAGGCTTCTCTGCACATCCTACCCAGATCCAGACTCCTTGCTCAACTACCCTTCCGATGCCCCTAAACACTGAGCAAAACTGGATTTACAGACTAAAAAGGAAGAACAGAAAAATCTTTGAAGGTCCTCAGACAGGAAAATATCTTTCCCCTGAAAGAATTAATACCAGATTATGATAGTAGTTTCCCACTTGCAGGGGAAAGGGTTCCAGGAGGTTGGGTGGTGGCAGGGAAGTCAGGGGACAGTGTGCTGCCTGGCATGATTACAGAGCAGTGCTGCCTCAGTTTGTCTCATCACTCACTGTTTGCTGCTTTGTCCAGTTAAATATTACTTTGATTTCAACAGACCGGGTCTCTATGCATAAGGACAAGGTAGGTTTTACTAAAACCAGATCTTTTTTGGCTTCATTTTCCAACTTCGACAGGAATCCTCTTGCTCTGGAACACTTCTCCATCTCCAGCTTTCCTTCATCATAATCAATCTCATTATCAAACCCTTCTCACTGATAATGTTAAGCATTTAAACTAATTCAGGTTTTTTGCCATCATTACTTCTATTATAAGATTTTTGTAGAACATCTTTTTTTCCAATTTTGGTATCACATTTATTATGTCCTATTTAGGTCAAAATTGTTTTACCTGATTTTATCATATCTTTATACAAATAGACCAAAGGTACTCTTGGTTTTTATTTTGTTATGTTAAAAATTTTTCATGAGCTTTGGCCACAAAATAGGCTTTCTGTTCCTACAGCAGTGCTATTAACTCTTTTCCTCTCTCCACCTGCTCCATTAGGAGTTTAACTTGTGGAGATTTTATGACTGGAATTCTAAACTCCATACCAGATAATGCCTCAATAGTGCAACTTATAATTAATACTTAATGCTTTCGTTTTGCAAAAGCCTCACTAGATACATCTGGGAATTGTATTTCCATTTTTTACTGCTACATGCACCTAGGTGGTGCATAATAATTCTTCGACTGACTAATACCCCTAAGTCTTCCTGTTTCAACCAGTGGGCCTTCTGATTGAAGAAATTCTCATTGCTCCCTATGTTCATTACCTCGCATTTCAAACTAATTAAATCACATACCTTGTCCCAGTTCTAAAGCCTATCCATTGCTTCCCATGTGATATTCTGATCATCTTCCATATTGTTAATGTCTGCTACATTTGTACTTCTTGAAAAAAATATTAACGCTTTCCTATATCTTGTATTCAAGGTATTGCTGATATTTTCCATAACATTGTATCTGATTCTGATTCTTGAGGAACCACAGCCAACTATTTATTTTTACTTTAGCATAATTTTTTGTAGTTCACACATTATGATCTTGTGCTAATCTACCTTTTATTGCCAATATGCAATTATTTTCCATGCACACTGAGTCCAAATATATTAAGTACTAAAACAACATCTTTAGACAAGCACAGTTATCAAAGTTCAGTTAGATGCAGTCCACTTGCTAATTCACAGGCCATTTTATCCCCTTTTTCATTCATCTCCATATATTTAAATATAATACAAAAGGTGTCCTTAAGCTTCATATAATACTAATGTAAGATTAGCAGGTTTTATTGTGCCATTTCTAATACCTTTCTCAGACAGACCAAGTATGCCTTTGCTCTAGCTGTATCTCTTCCACAAGCTAGAGTCACTGCTTCCAGCTTCTGCTGGAATTTGTGTGCCATTCTCTCTCTTGGGTAGTCCCTGGTCCATGCCTGAGGAGTTCAGTTGTCTCAGCAGGATACACTGAGCACCAAGGCATCCCCTAAAGGCAGCCCCAGCAGTGCCAGGCTTCCTAAGGGGGATCTGTGCATGAGCAGGTCTTGCTGGTTCAGTCGGGGACCAGGATTTCCAAAGAGGTTCAGCAGCCCTTATTACTCTAGACAGAATCTCCTAGGAAACAGCAAACTGAAGCTGTATTATCTTTTCCCTGAAGCCTGTGGCTCTCCAGTCCTACAAACAGGCACAAACAGGCAGACATAAAAATATAGACCCTTGCATGGACCACCCCACCTGAAGAGATGCTGGGAGAACTGTGCAGGGTGACCCCAGCTAGACATTCATCCTATAGATGTTGGGTTTGCCTCTGGAGGGGGTGATCCAGCTCTCTTGTCAGTACAGGCAGGAAAGATACATGCAGAGTGGAGAACAACTGATGAAAGGCAGGTCTGAAAGCAAAGCTCCGTAGGAGGTAACACAGCTTCGTGGAAATGGTGTGCACTGAGTGGAGACTGCAAATTCTGAAGACTTCTATCCTATTTGCAGAGAAAGGAAGCTCTATGAAGGTTTTACTTCATTGTTTGGATAAAACCCATCTTTTTCAAAGCAGTTATTGAAAATATGGGACAATTTGTTAATGAATGTGGTTTTTCAATTCAGGGATGTCATCTTATCGTGGAGGATAGAATGAAATAAAACAGAAAAAAACCTAAATTATGTTTTTGTAGACTACATCAAATCCAAAACATAATTTACATATACCATAAAAACTAGATAGAATTGATATGATTTTATGAACAGGAAATGCCATTTTTTAATCTTTGTTTTAAAAACACTTGCCTTGCTGATAAGCAACAATGCAATTGTAACATACACATATCTTTTCTCTCTGCACATGAATAATAACAACAGGGCCAAACAAGAATTTTCCAACTCTTTCATTTTCCTTGTGTCCACAATAGTTTCCAAATTTTTTCTAATTGCACCTGGGCTCATTAAGTGGTCCATAATCCTGGTGCCACATTCACTTGGCTCCTGAGTGAGGTGTATCCACCACTGTGCCAGGTGAACATTTATAAACTGGGGCAAGTAGGATGTTAAATAAAATGGAGGGCATGTGCAGAGAACCATAAAAGAGCATCCATTATACATAGTCCCTGCCAGAAAGTCTTAAAGGCTAAAGGCTTCTTCCTGCAAACAGCTTGGCCTTTACGTAGCTTAACTGTCAGAGTGTATCTCTGCCCCTTCAAGGATATAGCCCAGTCCATAATATTATCCATGTGCATAACTGCTGATGGGTTTAGAACAGCAGAGGTAAATGACTTATAAATGGATCTCACAGATGGCAAAACTGTTTGAAGAAGATTCTTCTTCTCCACTGGTGTGAAGTTGACTCTGATGTACATAATGGCTGAAGCCTGAGAGAGGGCCAGAGAGCAGGTAAAAAAAAAAAAAAAACAGAGATGGTGGGCATTTTTGCCATGCAGCCTGAGCCCTTCTGGTGGCCCACAGCACACCCACCAGCCAGAGTTTATGCAGTAGATGTAGGCTCCCAAACTGAAAATATACAGAATTTGGAGGTGTTCAAAGTTGAAATAATGGCTTTTATAGCAAGGTGGTCCATCTTCTGCGTTTAATTTTGGGAGCTGAAGGGGACTTTGAGAGTGAGTTCTGCTTAAGAAAGGCCATTATGGGATTCTACAAAATAAGCAATCAATATTGTTCAGAAAGTGAGAACAGGAAGGAAGGAGGCACAGAGAGGGAGTACATGTACATATGTAGTATACCCTGTTAGAGAATAAGGAATGACTGTTTTTAGTTTTGCAACAGAGTACCACAACCATTTTCCTGAAAATATGGTTACCACAAAGAAGAATAACATGAAGATGCACTGAGATTTACAAATGCTTCTATACCTGATTAGATTTACTATAAACTCCCCAAGGCTCCTCTTTGCTGTATATGACATTACTTCTTCTGAAAAGGGGATCATGTGGATTGTTAAATTATCAATGCAATTGGTTTATTGTTGAAACTAAAGAGACCTGAAAGCAAACTGAGGCTTCATGACCTTTTAAAACTATTACCAAATAAAATCAGGCTTGGAAAACAGAAAAAGCAATGTCCATGAACTCTTCTCATTACCATAAAACTTTATGTTAAAAAATAAAAAATAAATTGCACCGTGAAACACTGGAAATATTTCTGCACTTTCAGTTCAAGTCACAAAATATATATTTCCTCATTTATCCTCGCTATCTTAACAACAAAAGCTCAGTAATATGGGGAGAGCATTCATGCATGAGCTTGCAAACATAGCACAAAATAGCAAGATTTGCAATGTTCCAGGCAAGCATTTTGTTAGCTTCTTCAGTTTGCATGTTGTTTAGAGTGTTAGGTGTTTAGATTCTGTGATAATAGGCTCCACATTGGGAAGAAGGGAAGAAAAAAAAAACCAAAACAAACACCTAAGAAACTGTCTAGCTAACTTTCTGGGAGATAGATAGATAGATATGGGTTTATTGAGGGTTTCAAATACTTTTTTACTTTTGAGGCCTTTTCTGACTGCTCAGCTACAAGTAGAACTTACCAGCTTTCCCTATTTCCAGCATGTGTTATGTTATAGATTTCTTATTTTGATAACTTGTAGATGTTTTAAAGACAGGTCATATCCCTAGACCCTGGCACAACAGCCAAGAGTTAAGAGAACTGAATATGACTTCTGGAATAATTCTGGCTTGAAATTATTCAAGGGAACAAACTGGATTTTTTCAAGTCTAGAAATTCTTTTTTCTGCAAATGTTGGCAATAACCAACTATCCATGGGAAAAATATTAAAAATAACCAGAGACCTCAACGGTATGGCTTCTCACACACCTCTAAATATGCCTAAATTTGATTTTGTTTCTAGACTGAATCTTAAACACTGGTTATTAAGCAGTAATAACTAACCTGTGCTAATTATCCTATGAAAACAAGACCTCTTCTTGTTGTTGAGATTACAAAAATGCAACAGGCTGTTATGAATAGGTGCTGCTGCACGTCAGCACTTTTGGACTGTATCTTTGTTCAAAAATGATGGGTATTTCCGTCAGCAGGATATCTGCTAACAAGGGTAGCCACCCTACTCTCAAATCTATAAGGCAAGATGAGTCTCTTGCATTTTTACACTATTCTTGTGTGAGATAGCTAAATGAGGCCACCCCCTGGCCATGGTTCACCTTTTGATAAAAACATCAGTGATTTTTGTGCTTGACTTGTATTTTACTAAGACATAACTAAGATAGGACAATCTATACCTTTGGTCAGTCTGCTTAAGGCAGCCACTGGGGTGGCATACATAGTAACCACAGTGTCCTAAGGACGCAAACAAAGCAATTTTTGTATGGACCAATATATTTCATTATTAACTGATACACGTTAAAAAAATCCAAACCCCCAAGCAAGAGATAGACTCATGAGCCTGAAATGATCTAAAGAAAGACTGTTGTGCATAGAAAGCTGCCTGTTTTGTTCATCTGATAAAAGACATTTTCTCTTCCTAACATCTTTGCATTAGCTATAAAGATTCCTGTTAGTTCAGGAGTCTTCCCAGTCTTTCCAATAGCTAGAAAGTGGTACCAGGTTTCATTTGTACCAAATGTGCTGCCTTATCTTTTGCCTAATACACAGTGAATCTTCCTGCCAGCCTAGGCAAGATGTTTTGTATCTCTTCTGGAAATTGCTCATATCCAAAACCACAGATATAACATCCTTCTTGTGATATAAGCTTATGCTAAGCAATGTCTCCACACTTCCCAAAATTACATGTGCCTGTATCTTTATGTATTCTTTGATCATGTTGAAAGGATGAATCCATTGTGCTTGTTTATTAGCCCCAACAACTGTGTTCAGTACATGGGTGGAAACATTCCCTTCAGCGTGTTAATTACAAATTCACACTAGGGGTTCCTTTGTGTTCTGAGAGAATACAGTTCTTTGATTACACAAGACCTAAGTGGCATTTCAGAATATCAGCACTAATAACTCATTCCTACAGATCTACCAGGTAGAATTAAAATTAGGAAGAAGGGTTATAACTTGTCAAACTATGTTTCTAATTAATGGAGTTGTGTTACAACAACTACTTGCTCCTTCACAGACTGCACTGTTTTCCTAAATACTGTTGTTCTAATGTCACATGATGAAAATCTGCAGTTTTGAAAATCTACCACTATGAATTTATAGGTGAACATAAGCAAATATATTAAAAACATACAAAATCCGGTAAAAAAGGGGTTATTACACAAATATTTTGAATAACATTCTGCAGGATGTTTATAGACATGAATGATTTCAGATTATTTAGTTGATATAATGTAGGAGAAATAACATTCTTCTTATATGGAATTAATAATAATTTCTCTAAAAGCTTTTTTTTTATAAATTTTGTGATTCTTATGGAGAAGAAGAATCTTCTCATGGAGACATAACAGTGAGCTGAATCTTTCAATGCTCCAGTAGTACAGTTGTGTTTTGCTTGGAAACTCCTTTCCATTGTTTTACACCCTATTTTAATAGTGAAGGTGGGTAATATGAACCATCTATGGGTGGGATTTATCCCTTGTGAATCAGGCATCTAAACTCCTATTGTCTAAGTACAGTCTAACTCTTGCTTTCCTTGGACTTAATGGAGTGCAGTAAACACCTCTCAGGAAGTACTCAGCCTCAGAAAGAAATTTAGCAAAGACCAGATTAATTCCTCTTTACAGATGTTTGTGTCTTTCTATTAACTATAAAAAGGCCTTCGGGTGATGAGCTCAGGTTTTAACTTGCCACCTTCAATATGCATGGCAAACATTCCTTCACAAATCCACATAATTACTGTCAAATCACTATTTACGACATGACTCCCTGGTGAAACCTACAGGGTTTACAGACAATGGACAAGCTGTTAGCAAGCTCAGACTTCTTCTGCAATAATTTGTTTATTTTGTGGTTGTCTTATCCACCCTTTTCTCCCTGGTGGATGTTTTACACACCTATGTGTATCTTGTCAATCCAAAAGCAAATCCTGGCTCTGTGGAAAATGGCAGGGCAAGGATCTCTTATTCTCCCTCAAATATCATAAGATGTACAGAACATTTAGGTCTCAATCCTTAAAATGGTTCACTGCCCTCCACAAGTTATTGCTCAAACCAAAAATCTACAAAGCACATATAAATAGACTGATGAAATAAAATGACTGTGACAGTAAGATCAGCTTGTTCTGCTCCTAGGGAAAAAAAAAAAAAAGAAACAAAAAACCCCACAAACCAACACAGAAGCCATACAGTGTAAAATGATCCTTTCAATGAAAATTGAGTTTTTATGGTTCCTTATTAGAGACTTCCCTTACAACTAATTATATTAAACTTCTACATTCTCTGCTTTTTCTCATCAGTAATCTCACAATCTCCAAATCTGTGAAAGTAAATGCTTAGTCAGTGTGTAAATTGAGGACAATTATCATTATGACCACACAGTAATACAAAACTAATTAGACCATTGCTAGCAGCAAAAATATAAATCAAATCAGTTTGTAATAGGAACATTAATAATTTGTTAAAGATACAATCTATTGCACATGAAGATGGGAAAGCAGCTGAGCTGAGCTGCTGTGCTGAAGACAGTTCTTGTTTTGAAATAAAGAGCACAAAGTTCAGTGTTACGTGCATCAGTGATAATCTAGGGGTGATTGTGTTCAAGAGAATTTACAACCTATTCCAAATGCGTGAACTCACTGGAACTGGGAAATCAAATGGCTGAATGGTATTTATTATGCTACCCCTATCTTTGCCAAGGTGGAGAGAAAGACTGGAACAGTTCACTTTGCCTCCAGGCATCCAGTAATGAGCCAACCGGTGGTGCATTAGGAAGTAGTGGGCAAGTGGCATTATCATCAGGTGCATTTTTAGTAGCAGAGTCAAGTAGCACTGGGAGAATTATAAGTAGTGCAGTCGAGTGCTAGAGCATTGGTTATTATAGCACAGAATGCACAATGGCTGGAAAGGTTTGGGAGATATAACAAGCAGAGTAAGGCCTGAAACACCCACTTTAAATACTGTCAAACTTTGAACAGCAGCAGCTCTAAACTCAGACTTTCCCTTTGGCACCTAGGGATCACTGTAACAGGCAAAACCTGAGTCTCAAATCTGAACTCTCCCATATCCTAGAAAATCTTGGATGCATTTCTGATGAAAAGTAACATGGTCCAGATTCTTTCAGACCACAATAGAGAATACAGCTGAATGCCACAACGAACGTTTCAGAAAGGAGCTATTTGGCACGGTAAGCATTAGTAATCAGGGGGACAAGGAAGTACCAAATGTGCAATCTAAAAATTATGAAAGAATTACTTAATTACTAAAGTCTTTCCAGACAACAATACCCAAAAAAACTTTTCACAATATCAGAGATAACGGTAAATCTTTAGGCAAAGGGGTCTGTAGGGTGCTATAAGGCCTTGAGTGGGAGGAGGGTCTACTGCATCACAGTAACTCTGTATTATCAGGCTGTCAAGACCTGTTCTGAGGGACGTGTATGCCAGGTGGAAGTTACAGCACAAGGACAACCTCCCAGTCCATGCTTTACTGTTACCTTTGCCCAGAGTTTTCCCTTCCCCACATGTTCTCCTCTGGGGACCAACGGACCTAAAATACACAGTGGGTCTGCTCCAGCATTTCACTGGCAAGGCATAAATTTTGTGAATCAGGAAGTGGATGAAGAGGTGGGTCCAACGCTAATCTTTCTCTTCAGAGTGGTTATGAGAGGTACTGGGATGAGGGGATAAACACATGGTCAGGTGGCACAGAGCAAAGCTGGTATAATAATCATAGAACAGAGAAAAACAGGGAATAAATGTGGTATCTTGGAGTGTTGTTACAATACTGATGTATATTTAAAGCAGGTAGCTACCTCACAGACAATCAGAGAATCCTTAAGGTTAGAAGAGACCTCTAAGATCATCACGTCCAACTTTTAACCTAACACCGTCAAGTGCACCATTAAACCATGTCTCTAAGTGCCACATCTACACATCACATCACCCTCCAGGGATGGTGACTCATCCAAATTGCATCAGCTTGAACAGCACATATTTGGACTCAGTGCACTGGGACCTTATCATCAACAGAAGTGACAATTGATTGATAGGAGATCTGGACTCTGGTCTTCCAGCTGTTTACCACCAGTGAGATCATAGAAATGCTGGAAATCATTGATATGTTCTGAATGTGAGACATGGCAAAGTCTCTGTATCTTCTGCTGTCCTCATTTCTAAATCTACACAAAGCTGTAAACCTTTCTGGTTTTGCAGCCCTAACCTTTCTAGATCAGCTGGCAGTTTAAGGTCAGAGGGCAGGGTAGATGAAACATCTACATAAAGCTGAAGTCCTCCACAGGAAAGACTGTAAAGACTGTGAGGAGTGCAGTGTCTCCTCTCTGAGGTGATACAGCAGGGAGCAGCAGGAAGGCTAACCAGGGGTAAAGTCTCAGAAAATATTACTAAGGGGTATGTGGGAATTGTTTTTCTCCATGTCCTCTTGGATTGAGTACAGCTTATACCTGCATTAAATCCTGCAAACAGGAATGAAAACTGCACAGTGATAAACTCAGAGCAAGTAATTGAGAGTCCACTATTTATTAAGACTTTCTCCAGCATTTGGTGACAATAAAAGGCTTTGGTGATGGTATTAATTATGATAGGCAAGGAAAATGTGGCTGGCATCTTCAGTTAGCCTCATGAGGAGGTTTGTTTTATCTGATGCACAAAAGCATATACTAGCCACACAATCTATGCTCACAGATCATGGGAATATTTCTCTGTGGATAGCCAAGAGGTGACTCCCACATAAGAAAACCAAAGAGGATGAAAAGCTAGACACTGAAATCATAGCCATTTAAGTGGGAACTAGAGACTGAAATCTGAAAATGCTAGCAAATTGGTGCAATTATGTTGAATCAAATCAGAAAAGCAGCTCATAACACATTAATAGAATTACTGTAATTGCTTAAGGAATACAAGGAATCCAAAGGATATTTTCTTCTTTTTTCCTAACACAATAATATTTGAAATCTGTCAAAAATAATTTCTCTTTTAAAGAAAAAGAAAACCTTCACTGTTTCAGCAATTACTGCATTTCCCACTTTTCTTACTGTTCAGTTACTTTCAGCTAAAAAGAAAAGGTAGAGAAAAACAAGCATGTCATTGGAGATTGTCTTGGTATTAATGAAAATTTGTGTATTAGTACACATTACATTACAAGCAAACAGCTCTTTTTCTCTCTGTGCTCTCTTTTAAAGAAAACTCTTAAGAAGAGAATTCATAAGAAAGTTGCAGTTTAGTATGATGCTCTTCTTCTGTTTTATTTTTGTACTGTCTTATATAAACACATATGCTCTTGAAAGAGGATTTCTGCAAGGCTGCTTCAGGGAGGGACCAGTGCTTTTGCAGTGCCTGGACTGATACTAAAATCCAGACTGTCTGGATCTGTAACTGGTAACAAATTGAGCTGATCCAACAACAAATGTAGAAAGAAATGCCAAGGTAACTTACGGTTTTCTCATGTGGAACTATCATTTATGGGGTACGCTCCTTCTTCAGGTGTAGGTCAAAACCGATAATGTGCTGCAGCTCTTGTAAAAGAGGTACACAGAAGCAGTCTCTGTGCAGATTCATGTCTGAGCTTGGTGGGTGCATATGCTCATATAACTTACATCAATTTTTGTGAGATATTTCTTCTCTCCTGGCATTCTGTATGTTGTTCCTATTATTCAGCTATTTTCCACATTTGTGCTGTCTGCCTACCTATTTCTGCTGACAGCAATCGATTAGGACTAGTTCTTTGCTATGCAAAATTGAGATCTTTCTCCTCTGAACTTTAAAGGATGTCGTTCAGAACACCTTCTCCTTACAGTACCTTTAACTGTCTGCAGAGTTCTGCTCCTATTTATGGTGTGTTTTGACAGATGGGTTTGGTGGTGGGCATCCCTATGGTAAAACAGACCAGATAACTGACTTGCAGCCATTTTCTCTCTCTGTTACTTGGGCCCCCTTTCTCTACATAGCTGTCTATGTTCATGAAATATGAAGGGATTTAATTTTTACTCTCTTATTTTGCCATGTTAAGATCAACATTGCCAAAAAAAAAAAAAAGAAAAAAAGGAATGGGTAGACAGATAATAAGCACAGTCACAAAAGATATGTTTTCTTGAGAACAAAGTCTAAAATATTCCACCTTAATGCCCCTAAATGAGCTATTTCTCTCTGAGTGATGAAGACAAACCTGCATATATCTGGGCTCCTGCTATCCCTCATAAGAGTTTTAGCGTATTGATGTCCTGTTTTATTGTCCTCCACTAAGCTTTATTCCCTCAGAAGAAGAGGGAGTGGAGAAGACACCACTCAAAGCAACAGGCAGAGAAAGGCCTGTCAGTGCATTGGGAAGTCTTGCCCAGGGGAGGGAATTACACTCTGACTATTAGTCATGCAGATTAGCCCTTCTCAGGGGGAACTCCAGGGAGACTAGCTTATAGCACTCTAACAAATGTTTTCTGATAGTTCCATCACTAAAAATAATGTTACCCTTTCAACTTTGCAATACACAGTTTGAAATCAAAAAGTTTCCCTGTTTTGACCAGGGCTAAATAACATGAGAGCTTTATGTACACTTCAGTGTTTCAGTATAAACAACCTTCTCCTGAATTAGGACATATGTCCTCAGTGAATGTATACACAGTTCATTTGAGATTTTACACATAGTTTTTAACAGAAGTTTACCCAGTTTTTCCTTTCTGTTTGGCAATATTTCGTATCTTTTAATTCAAAAATACTATATCAGATTTTATTTTATTTCTTGCTATTACCTGCATAGTAAAGAAAAACGCTGAAGAATGGTTCTGGAGAAGAAGAGGAAAGAGCAATATTTTTCTGTATTAATTAACAGTAATGTGCAAGTAGTACAGAACACCTAAGTGTGTCTATATATGGCTTTTATTTACAGAGATAGGTGGTAAAAAATCACAGATTGCCAAAACAAAAATAACACTACATTCTCAGAACATAAACCAATTCATAAACTTCAATTATACCCTTAAAATGAAACATCTTGAGGACTTGAGAGGTGTAATTGCGTAGAGAGAAATTTTATGTTAGTGAAATAGAAATATTTACACTTATTATAATAAATTTCTAATCCAAACCCCATTATAACCTGAGTCACTTCATTAACTTCAGTGAGATTTGGGGATCAGGCTGTTTGAGCACAAGGATGAATAAACAGACTTTGACATTTCTCCTAAAGTGCAGGGTGTGTGAGTTTTTTGCTGGGTCTTCCACTGTAAATGCCCTTTTTTGAAACCCTGAAATGTAAATTCAGGGACTCACATCTTCCGTGTTTTGCTTGATCTCCAGTGCCATGCCATGATTTAAGAAGAGGCAGTTTCTAAAGTGCACTTGCAGCTGACTCAGACAGGCCTTTATAGTATTGATTGCAGGTAATGTTTGCTTTATGTACTGTTCAGTACGGTAATCCTAGATATATTGAAAGTGGGATCAGGGATCAGCATAAAATGATGTGACAATGTTTAGAAAAAGGATATACCCCTACCATATCTTTGTAATTACAATACAGGGAAGTTTGATGATGCCATTACAGTATTAATTCAATCTCTATAAATGTTAAAGTTAAAAGGAGCAACAGGATCACTGTTTTTAACAGGAAAGACATATATTTGGATCATAAGAAGTTTCCTTAGTAAAGATCACCAAGATTTCTCATTTATTTGTTTAGACAGATGTCTCGAGTAGTTCAGAGCTGTTCCACTGGTTCATATATAATGAGGTCCGTAGCATCAATTATGTATGTAATTTCATTAGAAGAAATGTTCTTTTGCAGCTATATGTAGTGTGCTACATTTACTCACACTACAAGAGATACCCCTTTTAAATCTATCAACATATATCACTACCATAGCTGAATACTGCACTGTGAGAGCCTTAAACTCCAGCATAAATCTGCACTTTTTCCATCAGAGCCCGGTCTCTTTCATACTGGCAACATTCCTGATGTACCTATTTGTACTCAAGTTGTAGATAGTATAAATTACCAGCTGTCAATATAGGGTGGAATTCTTTTATTTTCCTCCAAGATTATGCTTAGAGCAAGGACTCAGTGTTAAAAGATCACAATAAGGCAGAAAAGGTGAATTCTCAGGAGGCAGAAAACCAACAATATGTTTATATAAAACTGATGCCTATACTCCCCATCAGAGCTGGAGCAGAAACCTCCCAGTTCCTGCATCCAGTGTGCGCAGCTGGGTCCCTACACAAAAATTTAGTACCTGGTCCATGAACAGAGTGGGACAGTTGCAGCTTCCCTTGCTGTGAGCCTGCCAGTGGAGAAAGCAATAAGAGATGGCAATTCTTTGTTAGAGCTATTAAATAAGTTAATACGGTTGGGAAAATGCACAATGATATGGATAACATTTACAGAGTTGGTTTTAGTGTAAGATTACTCAACTATTCTAGGATTTATAGCTGTTGAACTAGAAATATTCCCCACTGTGGACAGAGTTGTGTCAATATACCAATTCATTTGAGAGGTTTTAAGATCATTAGGGAAGGTTTGCAAATGATATACCCTCAAGATTTGCTGTGTTTTACCACTGTGATTTACAACTTGAGATGCTTTAGCATGGGATAATCCAAATGCTGTTTAAAGCTCAATCACTTGAAATTAACTAACCTGTTAATTCCTGACTGATCTATGTCTAACCCCTTTGCACTGCCCAGGATGGTTTATCTCCAGGATCAAGAAATACAGGCTGAAATCCTATAGTCATAGGAACAAAATACTAGTGTGGCTGCTAAGCAAAATGAAAAAGAAAAGGTGCCTTAATTACAAAGCTGTAAGTTGTGCTGTGAAACCATGGAGCTATTCACAGTGAAATGCAACTGCTTTTTAGTGGTATCCTTACAAGCAAAATTCCAGTGTCCAAGTGAGAGAATGAAATGTATATTTTCTGAGTTCAAATACATTGAAATGATTGATTGTGATATATTCTGATGTTTGGTTTTATTTCTGCTTAGTGTCAGTCATTTTTTAACCCCCAATATTCCTGTTAAAAAACCTTTATGTGACTGATTTTCCTGTGCAAATTCCAAAAGTTGTTTAAAATTCAGGTTATGACTGCATGCATTTTGATTAAGTAGGTCTTCCTGTTTACAATTCCAGCATTTGGGAGGGAGTGCAAACCAAGTACAATAGGTTACAAATGGTATTTTATAAGGGGGGTCTTTTCTCTGCCAGCAGCTCTGGCCTATAGTCTTGCTTCCACACTGATGCAAGTTTTGGTGTGGTTTTCAGCTTTGATGTCATTCATTCTCCATCTGAACATTGATGTGCTATTCCTGCCAGGGAATGCCTGTTGAACACCGGCTGTGTTGTCACAAGTGTCCATGATAGAGTATGAAAAATGTAATAAGTACCCAATATGAAACAGTGACTGGGAAAAAAAAAAAAAAGCCACCAAACCCCTGAGGAATGTGTGTTAAACCCTGGGCCATACTAAATTAATTGTGTTTGCTGTCCCATGGGATTTTGTCACCTTTAGCAGCCCAGTAACACAGCATCAGCAGTGGATTGAGCTCACTTCAGGGTGCCTCATACCCTGGAAATGGGAGGTTTGTTTAGGGTGTGGGTGTGTAGGTGCACATGTGCCAGGCACAGTCCTTGGGCTCCAATCATCTGCATATTTGATGCCTGTGGGGATGTTGGAATGGTGTCAGCAGCTGCACTGTAGATGCACACAAGCTCTGAGGTCATCTTTTCCCCCAAGTCTCTGAGGAAGAAGAAGAAAGAGCTTGATTTCAGGTTCCTGTCATGCTACCTGTACCTGAATGACGAAACCCACCTGCAATACAGGATCAGAAAATACAGGATGAAATGCTGTACTGATGAAACTAAGAAGCAGTGGGAGTGTTACACCCTATTTCTTTTTTTGGGAAAGACAGCTATACACACACTGGCTGTTCAATCTGGCACTAAGCCCCAGGGCCCCACGGAAGGCAACCTGTTTATCAGTGCCTCAATCACTATTCCAATTTGCCATGTAGAAGCTCTCTCAGAGCTGCTGTCTGACAGCTCCTTCTTGGTGGTTCTGTGCAAGCTCCAACCAGGAACACTGTGACTGCTACAGGAGACCAGAGCTTTGCCTTGATCATTCCCTTCTTCCAAACTACCCACTGTATTGTGATAAGGCAGCACAGAGATGCAGTGGTGTCTAGAAAATCCCTGTATTTGAGGAGAAAGGAGATTCCTTGCATCCCTTGCAAGGGATGTTTCAGAGGACCTGCCACTCACAGGCAGCAGTCCCCTTACACATCAGGGAATATGGTCTTTCCCATCAGTTCACTTGCCAAGTTCCTTTCTATG
Source organism: Dicrurus megarhynchus (assembly GCA_013399195.1). Lineage (NCBI taxonomy): Eukaryota > Metazoa > Chordata > Aves > Passeriformes > Dicruridae > Dicrurus > Dicrurus megarhynchus. The sequence continues at coordinate 1,719,221 of VXAD01010096.1, forward strand.
CTTTGAAAGGATATTTTTTTGTTTAAATGGGTAATCAAACAAGTGTATTTGCCATCCCCTCCTCTCTTCAAATGCTTGTTGCTTTGGAAAATGTATTTTATCACATGCTACAGGGTATAATTTGGTGGGATCCCCCATGCTAATCTATTGGCAGTGTATCACTGAAGTGCACTTAAAATTAGGCTCCACTATGAAATGCCACGTGTTGTTTAAGCACTGCCAGCATACTTGCCACTGCCTTGAACGCAAACAAAGCCAATCTCTGCCCCAGAGTGGTTACAGAAAGGGTGTTCCAGAATCAATCCCTGTATGACTGGTACTACTTTGCTGCAATCTGCAGTATGCCAAAGAAGGTGTGTGCTGTGCACTACAGATTGGGGGGGTGCCCCACTTTTCTCACCCGGAAACTTATCAAACCCTACAATATCTCTAACGAAGCTTCAAAGGGAGCTGCAGGCAGGGAGGCAGGCAGTGACTGAACACTGCATCCCCAGTCACACCCACACCCACCAGATGTAACACGCTGGGACAGTGGTAAGAGATCACACAGACACCTTCTCCCTTCATCCCTTCTCCTAACACCACCACTTACAAGAACCTTTTATTTCTCTACATCGAGCTATTTCCGCCCAGGTTTGTGAGTGGGAGTCACGAACGCCGCCCAGCTCCGTACCTGAAGGGATCTTTTTGCCTCCATCACTGTTTTTCACGCTGGCCATTTCTCCTCCTTGTTTTTACACGACTCTCCGCCCTGGCTGCAGCGGCCCCGAGCCAAGCCCCGCTCTCGGCCCATGCCCATCTCCATTCCGCTCCCCATCCCGATCTGCATCCCCATCCCCGGCCCCGGCGCGGCTCGGGGCGAACTGCGGGCGGGCTGTGCCACCTCGTGGCTATCAGGGGAAAAACCCAACCCGCTGCTCGCGTTACAAATTAAAATCTCCTCTCTCGTAAATATCAACTTGTTAAACTCTGACTTCAGTTTTAAAAGGCAGAAAATTAAAATGTATACCTCTGTCTCAAAAATTCGGTAATTAGACATAATCCACAGGTGTTATTTTAATGATGCCAGCTCTTCAGACACACGGGCTGAGCAAATGCAGTGTGTTGTTAACTAATTATGTTGTCTTAATTTGCCAATTTAAAAAACTTAAATGTCCTGAACAAATAAAATCATTATCTCGGATTTCTTCACCGTACCTGCTGCCTGGCACCATCTGATGCCTGGCACTCTGGGTTTGGCTGCACGGAGCAGCATTTGGAGGGTTCTGGGAAGATCCAGCAGCCCTCCGGCACCAGACAGCAATTGGGTTTGCAAACCAGGGATGCTCACACCGTCCTCACTAACAATATCTGATAGTGGCTTTAAAAGTCAGCTTGTCTCCCTCTATTACCTTTCCAACGCGTATCTTAATTGACCAGGGAGAAAGCGTCCGGCAGCGTCTCCTATTGAACGGAGCTGAGCTGATCCCCCCACCCTCCTTGCTTTAAGACAGCACGCAGGCATGGGTGGCATCTTCTCTTTCAAGGAAACACTTTGCTTCTCTCAGTGCCACTGTGGTCAATGAGAAACTTCCATCTAACTTTCTCCTCTCAAAAATGTAAAGTAAGAAAACAAAATCTATGCATCATTTAAAGATGCCCCAGGATAGCTTTGAATTATGCAATCCACAGTTATATGAGCTGCTGTTTAAGGGATTCTTTGGCTCTTTTGTGACACTGATCAATCCCCTCTTGGTTTTATTTAAAAGACCCAGTCACTGAAGCATTCAAACAACATTATTCACATCTTTCATTCACATGCCTGGAAAATAATGCAAATAAACACATAAGGAAGAATGAAATATATGCTAACTAGCTACACTTTTCACAGGTTGGCCCCTCTGTAGAAATCATTCTGAGAGGAAATAATGGGAGAATCAAAACCAGCTTTCAGTCTATTTTAATCCAGGTTCAGGTCATTGCTCTTGTCATTCAAAGGGTTTGTTCCTAAGGTGCAATCAAATTGCACAGGTTGAGGCTGTTGTGCAGAAAGGTCTGTTGCTCTGTGAAAGACATTCCCTTGCCCTGTGTCTGAGCACTCCACAGGCTGTTCTAAATTACCCTGGCCTTTAACATCATAAGGTGCCCAGAAAAGAGATCAAGCACCTGTTTAACAGGGCATATCAGCCACTACACCATTTCCTCTCTCATATCTCTGCTTAGCAGTGGCCAGCAGCAGGACCCAGGAGTGGTGTGGAACGCCAGGACCAGCTCTGTGTGATAAAGGTGTGCCCAGCCCTCTGGGGGCTAATTATCTGGGTACGATTTAAAGTGATCCCAAGAGAATCTGCTCCCAACAACGCTGTGTGTCAAGGACTGACAGCTGGAACAATTTTCAAACATCCACGGCTGGGGTACTTATACAGAAAGATTTCAGAGCCATATTAAATTACCTGCCTTGAAAATCCTGGTGCTGAATACAGACTTGGGTTATTGATTTTGGAGGACTCCAAACACAAATTCTGCAGCCCTCCTTCAGTTAGCCTCCTCCCCTGGGACCAGACATGGAAAATGATGCTGTCAACCCGCTGCCCACCCTTTCCAGAAGCAGCTTTAGCCCTTTGTCTCCCTCCTCTCCCAGCAGCAATCTGACTTTTCCATAGCTCATCCTGCAAGGTTATTTACCACTGTTGGAAGGACAACTGGGAAAAATTCCTAAGAGGGGGACTATGTCCTAAAATTCAGATTCAGCTCCCCATGCAGCAAAATTTAACTATCTATCCTGAAAAGACAAATGCCCTCTCACAAATATAACCAAGGCAAATATATGGCAATGTACCCTAGAGATGCTATCCTGGACTGGTATTCTGTGGACCTGGACTGCAGCCTTGTTCTGCCTCTGGCTTACTTTGTATGCATTTTCTCTACCTTGCAGTCAATTTTACAGTAGCTTCTAGCTCAGGCACTTAGGCATTTGAACTGCCAAATGAGGTTTTGAAAGGTGTGCTCACATTTGCATATATTTTCCAAGAACATGTCTTTATTTATGCCTCTCCCTAGTAGTAAATTTTAATCCTGCTAACAGCAGGAATAAATGTAGTGGGCAGAATAAAGTAGACTCTAGGAGCCTAACTTTTTTTCTTATTCTCTTCAGAAAATATATAGCCTTTCAAGCTTGCCTTTAAAGGACAAAAAAACCTAAAAACCTCTACATTGAAAAAGGCTTGCGCTTTTTTTTTTTTTGCTAAGCCATAGACAAACTTATGTCCCTGTGTAGAAAGGGAAAAGGAGATTGAAACAGCCTTAAGACAACTGAAGTATCTTTTATTTCCTATACTATTTAACGATGGTTGCTATTACTTTCAGAATCCAGTATTTTGCAGGTAATAAAAAGAGCGAAAAATCAATCAAAACAACAGAGCTCATTCCTAGAGGACAAAAAATCTTCAATATATAACTGACTGCCAGAAAGCAAGTGTTAAAATATCCTGCATCAGGTAGAAATGCTGCAATAAGGAATGGAGACAAAGCACAGAACTATAAAAGAGACAGCTCACATTTTAATTGAAGAATTGAACAGCGGCTGACAAGGCGCTGTGCTCTGTTTCCGGGGACGCTTTCAAAAGGCCAAGCTGCAATGCACAACACCCAATTCAGGCTGCAATGCTCCTGAGAGGGTTCAGGGACACAAACCGCTTTTATTATTGTTAGTTAGGTATCAGCAATCCACTGAAAGTGAAAATCAGGCTTTCCCCACTAAGCACGCTTGGGAAGCTGACACAGAAATCTTATAGGAAAAGGTGGAGAAAGGAAAAATAAGCAGGAGGTTTTACAGAGTCTTAGTGAGAAATTATTGTCATTGCTTCTCAAAGAGAATGAGGCTGTCTTTAAAGCCCCAATTCTAATGCCATTAAAGTGAGTAGAAGTTTTAGAGATACTTGAATAGCAGAGGGATTTTTTTTCCTTCTTCAGTTTTCCTTGCAGATCCAATTAATACAAAAAGAAATTGACTGATTCACCTTTTGTTCAGGTCTCACTTGCCTTGTCATATGTAAAGCTTGCTCCTAAGGTCTGCAGAGCCATATAGCATCTATCATACTTCTGAGCACTCCATAAATAAGTAGTATGAACTGTAATAAGAACACTAATGAAATGTGTAGTTTTGTGATTGAAAAATCTCCTTTCTTGAGTTGTATTTTTTAAGGAAAATTAAAGGGATGATTTGTAGCACCTGATGTCACAAAGCCTCCGAAGCTAATATGTTGGTTGCCGAGCCACAACATTATGGAAACATTGATATTTTGTATGTGGCACAGTCTTGTTATTTGAGAGATATTCCACTGCCAATTAGAGATCCAACAGCTGCCACTGGCTAGGCAAAATTTTATTTAAAAAAAAAAAAGAGAGAAAATATGTGAAAAGGAGAAAGGTAGCACACAGGCGGAGATGCTTTCACCATGATTCAGAAGAGCATAGATGGGATCCAGCAAGGATCATGCTGCTGACAGAGGAGGGTAACAGAGGCGGGGAAGGCAGAGAGCTAAAAGAGCTGCTGATCCCAAATGCTACCTTCAAACTGAACACAGGAATTACCATGTGGCATATCTAAAAAATGAAGTTCAGAGGATTAAAACATCACATCTAAGGCTCTACAAAGAATTGCGCTGGATGGAATTAATGCCAGTGCTTCTGATTTCTCTTGGTGCTCTGCTGTATGTGTGTTTCATGTAGCAAAGAAAAGGGTTAAATGAAACCATAGAAGCAAGTGACTTCAGCAGATGTCTGACCTACTGCAGAGATTGCTGTGGAGATCTGCCATGGGAAACTGTATCAGGGCACACAGATGAGGCTAATTGCTCCATGAGGGACAGAAGCCAGGAAACACACACACATTACCAAAAAAAAAAAAAAAAAAAAAAAAAAAAAAGAAAGAAAAAAAAAATTTAAAAAGAAAAAAAGAAAGAAAAGAAATATATTACTTTCTCTTATTCTAAATTTGGACAGACCCAAGGGCCAGAGTTTTCCCTGGAAGAAGGAAAGGGAGTCTGTCGAAAATCCTTTTGCCTTGCATTTGTTTGAACTCTGATTTCAAGAAGCTTTTTGCCTCTCTTTGAATTCAGGCTGCATTAACAAGCACTTTGACTAACATTTAGGCAGGTAGCCAGTAGGGATCCTGACATATTTAATGTCCCTTGTTCCTTATGTATTTTTCACTTTTTAAACATAAGCCTATGAAACCAGGCGTGTAAGTATTTTGTGTAATAAGACCTGTAAGGTCTTATTATCTCCACCTTCCATTGCAGAGCCTCTTCATTTCATGATGATGCTGTGGTTTTGGATTATATCATAGTGGAAAAATCTTTGGAGCAGAGACACCTTTGCTATGTGTTGTTAGGCTCCCCAGCACAGTGCAATTCCACTGCTATCTCTATTTTTGTATTTTTGGGACAGCTTTCGGCATACACGTGTTGACAGGTGCTGCTCTTGTCTTCCACCCTGTTGAGTCATAACCATAAAATAGTTACTCAGCTCTAAAGCAGCTGGATGCTGATGGGAACCCATGTTTTCACAAAGTGTTTTTGGAGCGCAGGTTTAAATTATGAGTTTAATAATATATAATGGCATAGAACTTCTGTTAGTTAAACAACACAGCAGAGGAATTAAATGTATCCTTCTCAATCAGCCCTACAGCAGAAGAAAGCATTTTATATTCAAGTTTTAAACAACCTACAGAAATTATCAGGAGATTCTATTAGACTTGATCAGGAAAATCTTTGGCACTGGATAAAAAGTTAGCAAAGCCAAAATAAACTGATTTAATATTATTACAGTTCTTCCTCTAAAACATATGTTGTTTAACAACTTCTGATGCCAAATTTTACAAAAACAAGCCACTTTTATTTTCATGAAAACATGAAAAATTTCACTGCCACATTTTTCTGTGAAAATTTTCACTTTGATAGAAAAGCAGCTTTTAGTTCAATGAATGTTGTGAATGCCTCAAAACAGATGTTTGCTGATAAATTAATCTCTCTATCTGAATAACCCTTCTGTAAAGCTGTTGATATAATAATTAAAATAAATAAAATCCTATTATAAACTGTTCCTACATGGACAATCATTTCTTTAGTACAATCTATACATTGTTTTAAAATATTTACCAGTAAAGAGGGTGGGTGAGATAAAGCAGCTTTCACTGTCATTGTTTTCCATTATTTCCCTTTAAGACTGCATGAGCATGTTCCTTCCATGCCAGTGCAAAAGTTTCCTGTCACCAGTCTCTTGATAGTGTCCATACTGTCAGTTCAGTGACTTTAACACTAATTTTGAGGTTGCTTCATTTCTGGGAATATCTCCATTCAGTAAAGCTTCTAGGACTGTGACTGCAAGAAAAAACGAAATTACAATAAAATTACCAGTAAATAATTAAAACTAAACCTGGACTTAATCCAACTAGAATATCATCTTCTGAATACATCTATAAGCCACAGTTAAGAAAAAGACATTTCTCATAAACATCGTGCAAAGGAAAGTGAGAAACTCTTTAAATGTCCAAGTGCTCTACTGGAACTATGTGTACATGGGATCACAGCTGAGTAAAATTATTCACAGGTGTAAATTTTATTCAGGTTGAAGCTTCATATTATTCTTGATCATGTCACATTCTTTCTTTCATTTAGAAATCTCTTTTTGAAACTCATTTCAATGATCAATCTTTTTATTATAAAAATTAAAGTATTTGCTGTAACATTAATTAATTTTTCCCTGCTGTAATTATTAGAACTGAACAAATAATTCACAATGAATAATTCATCTGCTGAATGTAAGCTCATTTTCTGCTTGCTGAATATCCGGTAGCAAATCTACTTTCCAGTTTATTTGTTTATCAGAATCATCTGATCATTTTGGTAAATATTTTTTTTTAATGGATTGAACCTGAACATTTCCCTGTGAGCCTTTGATACACAGTGCTTGGTGCCTGATCTGCATTGGTACATCATAATCGGTTTGGTGAAACATGTGACTTTATTTAATTTTCTCAGTTTGGTGAGTATTACACTCTGGGCATGAGTACATCTTTATGTGAATTTAAGTATTGTTTTCCTGCCAGTAGAACTCAATTTTTCTAATGTCTTTGGGGGAAAGACTCACTAAAGGAAATGTGAATATGTGAATCTATCAAATGCTGAGCCAGTATTTCCAACAATTTACTTACAGTTTGTAGTCCGTTTTAAGCAACTATTGCTATTGAAAGTGAAAATCAGTAGTATCAAATTCTGCAGCCATATTTTCTGACCTCCAGTTAAAATGTAAGGTGTTTCCATGTCGTGGTGGATATTAGGAAACACTTTGTGTGTCAGAGAAGTCCTTGCTTGTCATAATTAAAGAAATTGTGCAAATGATGACAAGTACATCTCTAAAGATTTATTGCCTAAATAGGAGAAACTGGATAAAATTTCACCAGAAGTGAGCACATAGGAAAAATGCTAAGAGGTGACTTCTACTTAAAACAATCTATTCCTGACTGAAAGCCAGTGGGTTTGAAGCCCTGTAGGTACTTTCAAATATCCTTATTTTTCAGTTATGGTTTTAAGGTGACACTCCTTACCTGAACGATGGACCTGATGAACCTTGCCCGTAGTAGTGGAGGCCCATCTTCTGTGTACCTCTAGGGCATGAAAAATATCACCCTTCCAACACATGCACCATCCTCAGCCATACCCTGCTGCCCAGAATAGCTAGGTGGCTGATAGATGAGGAGACAGATTTCTTCTCCCCTCTCTGCATCTTTTCTCCTTTGATGTGTTTTATTGTTTTTTTCTTTTCTTGAAAGACACATTACAGAAATATTGTCTGTGCCCACAGAATTCAGAGACACCATGTGAAATAGTCCAAAGGCCATTTTCTTCACTGTTGCGTAACGGGAAAGGATCAAATAATTATTACATTAATTCAAGAAAATATTCTACCAAGCAGAGTTATAAGCTCTTCACAGGGAAAGGCAGAGGATATTGGTCTAATGGGCAATGTGTAGCAGAGTTCTGCATACTTGATTCCACAAGAAAAACTGTTGTTATGCTTGTTAACTGGATTAATGAGTTTTTCTTGATTGGCATAGGGTTCTGGTAATGCAAGAATTAAAAAATAAGTTGAAATTAACATTACCATTGCTTTAATGCAATTGAAACAATTGCCTTCTCATTCTCCCAATAACCTCTGAATATTAGCTTTAATAAAATAAGATTCCAAAATTTTAAATAGTGTTGTATTACATTCTCAGTTTAATAAAATAACTTGGCATATAACAGTACAGAAACAAGGGAGAGAATATAACACCAGCAGGGTTTCTTGTTCATTAAAGAATTGACTTTTTAAACTCTCAAGCAGATAAATTTGCAGCTTCTCAGCAATAAAGCAAAATGGTACATTTTGTGCTTCAAGATTATTATTATTTCTCAATAATCTTAAGCCACATAATAGGACATTTTACACAGCTGAATGTTTATTTCCCATTCTATTTTCTTCTCTTTATCTTCTGTTTTTTGTTTTTTCATTACCCCGGAGTTTCGTACAGAATCAATGCTCTGTAAAGCAAACCCTTCCATTGCCTTGCTAACCTTCTGTGCTCTGAACAGGCAACAATAAAGCTGATGAAGATAGGACACTCATAATTCAAAGAAGTTTTAAGAATGATGTCTCAGTTGTGTCAGGCAGAAATCTTAGGTGGGCATCTGGCATACAATAAGTTTAATTAAAATGGTTGGAGTAAACCTGCAGTACTGATGCCTACATTTGAGCCAAGAGCAAATATTTCCTTCAGAGTCACTTCCAATGCACAACCCATGCCAATATAAGTTAGATATCAAACCACCAGAAGTCTTCCAGAAATGTTCATTTTTGTACATTTACTTTTAAGGTAGTCTCTATGACTCACTCAAATATAGGATTTTGCATAGTAGATTTATAAAATAAGGTGTCATAAAACAACGTCCAGGTAGGTAAGTGTTGTGCTTTCTAGATCTCTAGTCCTATTCTCAGGCATAAACTGACCATGAAATTTTAAAGGTCTTTTTTTTCTCAGGTTAAATTGTTAGGAACCACTTCTGTTTCTCACTTATTCTTAAGCGTGGGCAGTAATGCCAAGATGTAGCTGTCCTGATGTCCCTAAAGAGAAAAACACTGGAAAAGGACTGTGGAATGTTATACCTATAATCTGGGTCTTTAATTAATATGGGGTTGTTGGAAGGCATTTTTGGATGACAGGTATAAAGATGTGTGAGCATGTGTTCTCTGGATCAGGCTTCAACTGTATAATTTCATTATTTGATATGACTGATAGTGAGTGGACTCAGTGACCCATGTAGCCTTTTTCAGTCTTCAGGGTGTTGAACATGTGTTCTCCTAAAAATATTTCGCATTGAGTTAGTTATTGCAAAATAATTTTTCAGCAGCTTGTTATCTGTCAACTTTAAAGACCTTTTCTTATTTAAAAAAAATTCACTGGTATACATACTCAGCATTTGCTTGGTGTGCCTTTAAAAGGAAGTCTGGGATATCATTTACAGGAGCACCCAGAATGGAAAATGACTGTCAAACTGTCAAAATTTTGGAGACTTTTCCTTTGACATGAACTTAGAACTTCTTTCTGTTTTGGTTTTTTTAGCACTTTACATCTTCAAAGTACTTATAAGCATTTTGTGATCACATTTATTATTTCTATTTATAAAATATGACTGTCTCGAGGACTAACAAGACTGAAATTGGATTTTTTTTAAATTCACACACAGTTATTCACTCATACAGAAAACAACATCATCAAGCTAATAATTTCCTTATATAGCCTCTCCTTCACTCCACTAGCACCTAAAGAAATCATATCAAGTTAAATCTAGGAGCTCTGAATCAACACTAGACATTGCTTTGATGTCTCTTTACACCAAGAGACAAATTTGGGAACATCTGAAACCAGCCATGGTTTCGGGTCAGCTTAGACAATCACTGTTGATTGGACAAAGCAACATAACATTTCATAAATTTCACCAGAACACTACAGCAGCTCCATGAGAACCACGCAGTGTAGACTGGCACTGCCCCTCATGGAAGCACTTGCAGCTGGAGGGCAGGAAGTTGTTTTCTACTTCTCCTCTGCCCTGTGTGCATCAGAGCTTGATGACCCTCCCTTATTACCAAAAAAGTACTCTTACGATCAGGCATTCCAATATTTATAGGAATGAGCTCTCTTTCCAAAGCCCTGTAGCCAGCAGAAGTGGTTCAACCGTTGCTGCAGCAAGGGCTTCAGCTGACTTCCATACCTCCAAGCTAAAATGTCATAACCCACAAACTAAACAACCAGGCTTTCACATTTATTTCCCTGTCTGTCAAAATGAATACTCAATTATTTACAAAAAGTGGAGCAGCTTCAGCAAGCAAGACTGAAATGCACCAATAGGCATGCTAGAGAGATGGAAAATCTATATTTAAAATCATAGAGAGAGGGGAGTTGAACCTGCAGCTTGCACTTCCCAAAAGCTGCTGCAAACATTAGGATTGAAGACACAAGAAAAAGGTGGTAAACAGAAGAATATAGCATGATACATTCACTGTTGTGAATTAATTTCCTTTGTCAATTCAATACTTGCTCCCAAATTTCCTCTGCATTACTATAGTGGCAAAAATTTTATCCACAATTTCCTTTGGTCAACCAAGATATTCCCTTCAATCTAAAATGATTTTTAGTTTTGATTCTCAGGAGCTAGGAGAGAAGCAACCAATCAAATTTTCTTTTCAGGTTGACCCAAAATGACTTTTTTTTGCTGTTTGAACACTGAACCAAAAAAAATCAGTGATACATCTCTGTTTTGAAGGTCAACAAGACCCATCAAGGCCACCAGAAAGAAACAAGGAGTGCTTCTAAGAAGCAAAGGATATTTTTCCATACATTTTGTGATTCAATCCCAGGAAAACAGCTGTGAGAATTATAAAATTGAGCAAATAACCTATTCTCAAACTGCCAAGCTAAAGAAATTTAAAGAAGGTGACCTGTAGGATCCTTGTAGTCTAAATAGTTAAAGGTGTCATAGAGAAACACCACGAACTTCTTCTACAACTAAAGACGGTACACAGATTGGAGTACTTATTACTTAATCTTAACTAGGAAGAGCTCATCTTCCTAACTGGTCTCATTATTTGCCCTAAACTAAGATCACTTTGGACCACCTCAGATCACCTAAGATTCTACCTGGAAGAAGAAGGGACAAGAGAAGAATAGTACATGTATGGGGAACAGATGGCAGCTTCGTAGCCAAAGATAAGTGGGGGAAATAAAGTCCCAGCCCCTAGTCTTTGCTGACAGAGTATTTGCAGTCCAATAGGCTGATTCCAAAAATAAGAGGCTGAGATCCAAAAAAGCACTGAGCTTGTTAACTGTAGTAATTTTGCTGTCAAAAGTATCTGGTTTGGGAGGATAAATATCCCCTCACATTCCCTTCTTGCAAGTTCTTTTCCCTGGCCCACTGGTATTGCTTCCTACAGAAACTGAATTTCCCTCATATATTTCTCATTCAAGTCTTAATTTCTGCTGTACACAGCCAGGAGATGCAGCTGTCTCAGTAGGAAATTATTGTGAAGTCAATGGAGCAACAGTATTTACACCATATGGATATCCAACATGCAGACTGGAGTATCACACAGAAAGACAAGCTATTCTACCCTGTCCCTAGCAAAATTTACAGGCATAATACAGCTCTGAAGGATCCCAAAGGAAAATATTTAACATATGTCCCAGGAGACTCATATAATTCCAATTACTAAAGTTGCTGTTAAAGGTCCGTACAGATAAGGAGACCTGGCTAGCTCTTCCACCCACCAGCTTCATTAAAACAGTCCAGGAAATGGCAATGCTACTATGTTATCACATTTGGGAGGCAAGGAGCAGATTAAGAAAATGGGCTGCAGCAGGAATGCAAGTAACCCCATGGTGGCCTTATTCAACATCCTTTATCCCTATGTATTGGGAAAGCCCCATTCAGAGACAAGAAATTCGGATGTCCCTGGAGGGAGCAACGGCTCCGCTCTTCCATGAGCCTGTGCCAGTCAAAGGCAATCTGCCTTTCAGCATGAGGCAGTGTTTTCACAGAGCTCAGCAGCAGCCCAGAGATTATTGAACTCGACGTGTTTCACATGCTTAGCCATGGGTTATTCCTCAGGCTCTCTGGAACTAAAAGTCTGGCCTCCCCAGGTCACTCTGGCTGTCAGATCAATCACACCAGTGTGCCTGCACCAGCAAAAGCAACCCAGGGACTGTCTTCTAGGGCTAGAAGGACAACATGCAGAGCACAAGAAAGGCACAGGGCCAAGAGTTACATGCTGTGCATGTATCCAGTTTGGAAAACCTCTGATACACCCAAACGTGAACAAACTTGGGTTATAAAGAGGAAACCACACTGGGAAGCAATTACACATCTGCAGTGCATATTTCCTTCAAACGAATCCAAGAAGCAGCAGGAGGCAGAGTCAGTGATGAGCAGCTGTAATTCAGCTGGAAGAACTCACTTCCCTCTGCTCCCCACAAGCTCATAAAACGGCCATCCCAGAATTATGAAAGATAGACTTGAAGTGAACCTGAGACATCATCTTTCCACTCTTTCATCCAATTGCCATACTATATCTCTTTTTTCCCATAGGTGTTTTTCATATTTTGTTGGGGTTTCTGCAATTCCCAAGCCGGGGACTCCAAATCTGCTCTAGACACTCAATTCCATTGTTTCTCCTCCCTTAGTGTAAAGACAGAGTCCTTCCTATTGTGGAAATCCCCTGTGTTGCCAGCAAAGTGCAGTCTTGGGCATGGATACTGGATTATTCCTTTCCTCTTTATTGCAGCTTTGCATCCTTTCAGTTAAGTTGTCTTTCCTATGTAGAACACCACTTAATCTCACTGAGCCTTTTTGCACAACATTCCCAGGATACAGGTGCTCTGCAGATTACACAGGAACACAGAAACACCAAAACCATGATCTACTGGAAGCCCTTCTTCAAAATTCTCCTTTTCCTGGCAGAAAAGAGTTGATAGGGATTAAGGTACACGAGCTAACCCTGCTGCCAATAGCAAAGTGGAATTTTGTCCTCATGTTCCTCATCTGACTGAAAGGTCTTGGGGACAGAGGCTGCACTTGCTCCATACTCCTGCCACACGAAGCTCATGACTACCTGCCTGCAGTGGGAGCACCACATACAACAGTGAGTAGTTTGAGGGGAGAGCAGGTTGAGAGGCAAGACTAAAAAAAAAAAAATCATAATTAGGCAGGGATGAAAATTCCCTCTTAGGAACTGGTGTTATCCTTTAGTGGTACCACAAGGACATTAGTGACAGAGAAAGGATCACTACTTTATCTATTTTTGATACTCCACCCCTACCAGTTCAATGCTCTACATTGTCAAGGCAATGACAAAGTTATACAGCAAAGCCATACATTTCCTAAAAAGATAAAATTGAAATATTCAGAATATACCCACGTGAATGAGAAACTTGTGGCTTTTATTGAGTTAGAATGACTTGAAGTACAGATTATAATGAATCAAAGTAATGACTTTATTTTTCCTCTTTATAATCTCTTCTCCCCTTTGTGATATATTGCAGAGACAGAATGGGTAATTTTATTTCTTTATTTACTTTCTTTTTTATTTTTAATGAACTGGCTGGTCCTACAGCTAATTTCTTGGCAGGTATTTTTTTCCTCCTTCTACTAACTGACTTAATTAGAATAAAAACTAAAGTCAATCCATGTTTCAAAAGATAAAACCTTTCCCTGGTGGGAGTGAGAGAAATTCCCAGCATCCTTCAACAGAACAGTTAATTTTCTATTGCCATAGTTTTGAAAAGCTTGCAGATCTGCCAATAAAAAAAATGTAAACTGCATGTCAATATAGTGTTCTGTCTTGGTTTTTTATTCCTTGATTAGTTTCACTTTAGCCATAAAACAGGAAAGTAAACAAATGAAATCATGAATCAAAAGATCAGTGTGTTATAAAGGAAGCCCACCAATTCAGTAGACATTACCTGCTCAGCAACTGTTTCACGGGTAAACTCATTACCAGAGCTGCTCAGGGACATTCCCAATGAGCCATTTTCCATCAGAATATGCAGCACCTTCAAAACTCTTGTAAAATCAGGTCACCTTTCCCAAAATTTCATTTTGGAAATAAAAAAGTAAGGAAATTCTCCAGAGGGTTGAATTCCCTTTGACAGTGTATGCAGATCAAAGTATTTTATTTAAAAAAATAAAAAAAATCTATCATAATTTGAATATTTTATTTGGGTATTACTATATTTTGTAGTGTAAAAATTGTCAACCTCAGAATTAAATGCCTAAATATTCTTGAAAAAACCTGTTTCTAACTACCTAATACAACTTCAAAATAAACTTCCTTCAGAGAATTTTAAAATCTTTTGTTTCAATTCTCATACAGAATTCAGCCCAATTGTAAAACTTTAGAATACATCACAAAGTGGCACTTCCTTTCAAATTCCACTTGCAGTGCTCAGGAACATGGTTTAGTAGTGGACATGGCAGTGTTAGGTTAACAGCTGGATTCAATGGTCATAGGAGTCTTTTCCAGCCTAAAAGATTCTATGATTCTAACTCTTCTACTCACTATGGGATATAAATCAAAACCCTCCTTGCACCACTTAACATCTATTTTTGTTCAGGAGAACGGTTTCCTCTGGAGGACAGTGTGAGAGCTGTCACATCCACTTCAATATAGTGCAGGTCCAGTGAGCAGTTTTAGGAACTGATTTTTGAGGTGCTAAAAAAGGCCTGAAAGTCCCAGATCCTGCCAATGTGCTACTGTGATTTCCTGTCCTGTTTTACGTAAAATCAGGATAATTTTTCATAAAGAATACAACCAGGTTAAAAGGAAAAAAATTTAAATTACACAACCCAGCATTTCTTTAAATGGTGTTTTACACAGGTTACCTTGCTCCCATTTATGTCTGTTTCCTAGGAACCAACACTGAAAATCAAGATTAGAAATGTGATTCTCATTTGAGATTGAAGAAGATCCAGTAGTCAGAATCAGACCATACCAATCAAAATACAAGCATTCTAATTTAATATGTGTTACTTGTGCCCTAATAATGTTTGCCATAAGGATGCATTAAATAAGCACACGTGGCATTTCTTTGTTCTGTCGTTGCTACTGCCACTCCATTTTGAGGATAAAGTAGTCTTTCATAGGTTTGCTCAAGAGACTCCAATCTTTTTTAAGCCTCAATCTTCATTACTTCTTTCTTCCCTATGGATTTTTCAAAACAAGGTCCCCACATTTCCTGTCTGTCACTTTGGGGAAAATCCACATTGAAAACTTTAAATAAGGTTCGCTTCTTTCTAGACAGCCATGATGCACAAAGCAAGTATTGCTTGGTTTCATATGAAGAAGAGAATACGGAAATAAACATAAAGATTCTGGTTTCTGGAAAGGGCTGTTAGTAACCTCTGTAGACTGAGTGTAGAAAAGGTTGTAGCAGGCGTAGCAAAAGTTTAATGTTGAGATAAGAAAATGAAAATTATTTAAAATAAAGAGAGCATTTACTTGAGAATACTTTGAGGACTACACAATCAGATGAAGCAATCTAAGTCCCGGATTGAGGAAACATTTTGCTAATGCAAATGAAAGAAAAAGGCATGACCAGGAAAAGATTATTCTTGTAACAAAATAATGCAGGAATTTCTTTTTTGTTACTTTGAAAACACACAAAATGCCTCTACCATGATTTTTTTGTAAAATTGATCAGAATTCACAATCTGTACACAGCAGATTCCCCAAGTCACATTTCACATGCTCTAAACACTAATTAAAATCTGCCATTTAAAACTGAGAGGCAAAGAAACTCTATATTGCAACATTTATTCTATTTTAAGAGAATTTTTTTGGTTCCTCCCCTACAAAAAAAAAAATTATTCTGCTTTAAAAATAAATACTTATTACTCAGCTGTTCTTTTGTATTTTAAAACATGACAATATAATTCTTCATCTACATTCATACTCAACAGGTGTAGATATGTTCCCTGTAGATGTCTATGGCTGATCATATTCTCCAGCACATAAGGCAGTTGAACACATACCACACAAACTTTGCCAAATTCTGTAAAACTGATCACTTTAAATCACACACAGTTTAGGAAATATGTGTGTACATTTTTACTTCCAGACAAAGCAGTAAAATATCTTACTCCTCAATCCATACATCAGCTTCCTGAAAAATCCTACGCAAATTTCAGATTTATATAAGTATACTTTCAAGTTCAAAAGTGTAACTTCCTGCATCTTTCACCTTATAACTTCTCTGGAGTACTGGTTCATTTACATGCATTCCCCAGCCTAGTCAGCTTCCCATGGTATTGAATCTGACCTTGTCGCTGTGTGATCAGATCTGTGTCCAAATACGAAGCACTGAAACAAGAGTTGGATGTAACTGCTGGAAAAAAAACCCAAACAGACAAAACAAAACACACCTCTCATATTTTATATTAGCATAAATCATTGATACCAACAAGGTGGGTTTTGTTCTCTTGAATAAATCACAGAGTGATGAGCTGCATCATACATGTTGTAGGACATCCTTTTCAAGGTAGCTGGAACCCTCTGTGCATTGAGTCTGAAGTGGGCTAGTAAAAATCCTGTGATTTTTTGCCCTTATCCTTTGAAACCTGCTTTTGCCCCATTGGTCCTTGTTTTCGTGTAGAGTTTCAAAGTATATTTCCATTCACATTCCCTCCAACAGCACTGTTGAATCAGATTTTTCTAACTCTTTTCCCTAGCGTGAGCACTGTTTTACCACTTCACATTCCCTAATGCTAGCAACCTTGCTGTGGAAGATCTGTGATATCTTTCAGACAGGACAGGCAATATGTGTCAGGAATCTCGCCAGCTCTAGGTGACTCATCACATATGGTGGCACCAAATGAAACAGTTCTTTACAAAATTAATCAGAATTTGTAATCCATACACAGCAGATTCCCCAAGTCACATTTCACATGCTCCAAACACTAATTACAATCTGCCATTCAAAGCTGAGATGCAAAGAAACTTTATATTGCAACATTTATGTTATTTGAAGAAGGATTCTCGAAGGCAAAAAGGCTGTGATATGCTTGTCTCACTAACATGCAGGAGGTATTAGGTGCTGCCTGAATGAAAATTGCCTCTGAAAGTGAGTTTTATTGAGTTTTGTATTGCATCACAAATTTTTCATCATGTCATTGCAAAGCTATAACTCTGTTCAAGTTCATTCAAAAGGCCCATGAACTCTGGCAAACCTTTGGATAAATATCTGAGTTTTAAGGCAAATTTTATGTTACACCATCAACATTACCAACAGTTTTAATACACCTCAGTATGTTGAGTCTGTATGTGGCAGCATATGTAATCCAGGAAACTGCACAAATCATTGCAGCCATTCATTCAGGTCTGTGAGCCATTGTTATTAATGCAATAATTTTGTAATCTTTATTGGAATAATTTGGTACTCTTATCACCAAAATGTACGTTTCTTCTGTTTTTCACTTTCATGCATTCATCAGTTCGAGTCACTCTGGGATTATATTTTTTCTTTCCATTCCTCTTCTTCTCACCCCTTCTCTCCCTTAAAAAAGCTGGAGATCTTCTTTCAGAAAAAAAGTGACATACACTGGCTCACCTCCATCTCTGGTCCTGACACACATATTAAAAAAATCTAAGCAATTATTGTGTTTGCATCTAGTTTTGGATGCACAACACTGCACACCACCCTTTCCTCTCTTGTCAAAATTGAAGTAATTCTTCCAACCTCTTCTGCCCCTCATGCCCATATAGCACAAGTGTAATTATTTCTGTTAATTCTCTGATTACTTTTGAATTATACATATATATATATATGTGTGTATATATATATATTTGACATATTTATGCAAATAGAGCTTATATATGTATATAATTTATATTTGTTAAAATAAATATACGGGAAGATAAAGACAAGAGGGAAACCCAGTTATCAGAGCTTAGCATTGTCCCGTGTTGTTATTTATGGTAAGTTATATGCCAGCTGTGTGAACAGAGCTGATCATGAGAGAAAGGGCCAGCCCACAGAGCTCCCAGATTCCAATTCAAGCCACCAGTGGGTTTCTAATATGCATCCTGCCCACAGCATTAAACTGTCTGAGTGAAAGGAGAAAAATGCTGCTCCCCCGCACAGAAGGAACAACCACATGTAAGCAATAAAATCAGTTTACCCTCAAAGCAGAGTTCATAGCCACTTCTGTCAAAAACAGTGCTGACATCCAGTAAAAATCAACACCTATGGTTGAGAAGTTCATGTGTTTCATAAGGAGTATTCTCAATCTCACTAATATATCCATAAAATTCCTTAGACTGATTGTCTTTTACCAGCAGGATTAGTAGTAGTTAAATAGGGACAATAACATTAAGTCTAAGAAGATGAATTTTTCTACTGGCAATATTTTATTTTTAGGAATACTTTCTGTGCACCTTAGACTTATCATGGTTACCAGGCTACCTGTATCTTTTAAACTTTGTTCTGAATTTTTCAAGCACACCTTATTGAGGATGAAACATGTCACCCAGGAGATGACACTAACACTGTATGCTGTACAAAAGACAAGTGGGGAACAAGGTCAAGCACTGCACCCAGCATCACTTACACTGCTTCTCTATTAGCTTTCTCACCTGCTCAGCTCTTCAAAGCATCTTCCCAAGACAAGGGAAGACCTGGGATATCCGTCACACCAGGATCAGATCCAGGGAGCCAGCATGGATGATATTGTACCAGCCTTGGTTTCCTCCATCTCTGTTCCCCTGGAAGTAACACAGTCCCTACAGCATATCAGGTCTTTCATGGACAGTCATCAGCAAAAATGTGGAGGTTCCCAGTTTTCTCTCACTGATCTGTTGGCCACTGAGGTACTGAGCCTTGAAATGTGGTTTGTAAATTAGGCATAACTAAACAAAAAGGCAGCTCTAACTAAAACAGCTCAGCAGGCTTTGCATTCCCAGGTACAGTGTGCTGTACAGTGAAACCCTAGGTGTGCAGCAAGTACCTATTTCATGCTGTAATAAAACAGTACTCTGCTGGGTGACAGCACAGTCTTCACATCATTTGAGTGCCTTTGAACTGAAAAAATCCAAACAAATTCACACAACATAGCTTTTATTTCCTAAGGACATCACATGGGCTACAGACAAGGCCAAAACTGAGCGCCACGCCGTGTGGAGAGTCTGCTTGGAAGAGATTGAACTTCATCAGTGAGGGGATGAGCCAGGCCATGCTGAACCTCTCTCACTTAGCAGCAAGAAGGCAGCTGGGGGATTTCACTGCCTGCTACCACAGCTGATCACAGCAGATAATCTGATTCATAAATTCATCATCTTCCCTTTTTAAACCTCTGGACAAGGACAGAAGGGAGTTTTGATGTCACTAGTCCACTTGGCAACCACTTGGAAGAATGTTCTGAAAAATCATTACTCTGATCAAAAAACACTCATCTAGCTTAGAGTTCAGTTATTCCTAGCCAATTTACATACACTTGTACTTAGGCCAAAATTGTTCCTTAGGTTAAGTAGCTCTTCTTTTTTTCCCAGCTGCTTACTCCTGTTTGATGCATTTGTTTGAGCTGAACAAGTTTTAAACTTTCTCTTACAAGTGATGAGTGCTTTGCCTCCTTGGTCAGCCCTTCTCCAAACCTATCCTACTTTCTATTTATCATCATTTTTAAAAAGAGTTGTTTAGTGCAAAACATGTTTTAGAGTCTTCCACCTGCTGCAATTATATTAATGGCACTGCAGAAGCTTGATTTCCAGCTCTTACAGTGAGCATTCTTCCTTAATTGGTCCATGCAGTAAGAAGTCAGACATGACAGATGCCTCTAAAATCTGGATTTCTAGGCTTGCAGTTTCATACATTAAAAATCTTGTTTCTTTTTAGACATGGGAAGCTGTATTGGGCACCATTCCTTTCGTTTTTTGGGGGGGTTCAATTTAGCAGCCTCATCATAGGTAGCATGGAGTCTGGGTCTATGCAGCTGTCATCACAGTCTCCAATAACTCCTGTGTTGAATATGCCATTTCTTTGCTGTTGTATTGGGTTTGTGTGTCAAGACTTTTGTAATGGGGGGCTACAGGGGTGGCTTCTGTGAAATCTGTCCCCTTGTGTCTGACAGAGCCAATGCCAGGTGGGTCCAAGATGGACACTCCACTGGCCCAGGCCAAGCCCATCAGTGACGGTGGCAGTGCCTTTGGGGTAACAGAGTTACAAAGGAGAAGAAAAACCTGCACAACAGCAATTGCAACCAGAGAGAGCAATAACATATGAGAGGAACAGCCCTTCAGACATCCTGGTCAGTGCAGAAGGAGGGGGAGAAATGCTCCAGCACCAGAGTAGAGATTCCCCTAGTGCAGACCATGGTAAAGTAGCTGTGCCCCTGCAGCTGTGCCCCTGCTGCCCATGGAGGTCCACGGGGAGCAGCGATCCAGACAAGAGCAGGTGGAGGCCCAAAGCAGGCTGTGACCTTGTGGGAAGCCTACGCTGGAGCAGGCTCCTGACAAGACCCATGTCCCCATGGCGAGAGGAGCCCAGGCTAGAGCAGGTTGGTGGCAGGATATAAGACCTTATGGGGGACTCACGCTGTAGCAGTCTCTTCCTGGGGGGCTGCATCCTGTGGAATGGACCCACACTGGAGTAAGTTATGAATAACTGCAGCCTATGGAAAGGACTCACATTGGAGAAGTTCATGGAGGATTGTCTCCAATGGGAGGGACCCCACACTGGAGCAGAGGAAGAGTGTAAGGAGTCCTCCCCCGGAGGAGAAAGGAGCAGCAGAGAAAACGTGTGATGAACTGACCATAGCACCCCTTCCCCATCCCCCTGTGCCACTTGCAACAAGGAAATAGAGAAATCATGACTGAAGTTAAGCCTAGTGTTTTAAACTTTGCTTTTATTTTCCCATTATCTTACTCTGATTTGTTTGGTAATAAATTTAATTAATTTCCCCAAGTAGAGTCTCTTTTGCTCATGACGGTGATTGGTGAGTGATCTCCCCCTGCCCTAACTTTGATCCACAAGCCTTTCGTTATATTTTCCCTCCCCTGCCCAGCTGAGGAGGGATGATGGAACAACTTTAGTGGGCACCTGGCATCCATCCAGGGTCAACCCACAGGTACCTTACAGCACATCATATGGCACTAGAAGTTTATGTTTAGGAAGCTGAACCACATTCTAGATACCTCTACTGGAGGTATTCTCATCTGAACCAGTCGCCCTATGTAATATATAAACCTTTCCCTTCGGTGACATGAATTCCATAATCCAGTAGTCAAATAGATTTGTCCAAAGTGTAGTTTTGCCTTCTGATGAACTTTCTGGAGATATTTCTTTAAAATATTTTTCTAAGTTTATTTTGAAACAAATTTAATGGCAAGTCAGATTTTTTAATTTATTCACATATTTCATGGTACAAACAGCAACTTGAAATACAGAATATATATTTTCAGTCATATAAGTAATGACATGACAATCTACATTTCTGCTAACATGTGTTAACATGAATAATATGATAATTAAAATCTTCTAATTTTTGAAGTGTTATTATGAACCATTATTACCCAAGACTAATGGAAACATCTTATCTTTATAGATTAATCCATGTTGTAATTAAAAAACGTCATACTTTTGATCTAGAAAGTTAGACGACTGTTTATGAATCTAAGGAATAGCTTTTTGCAGTATCCTAGAAAAGTGTTTCTCACCAACATTTTGGAAAGACCTTCTGCACTGGTGAGTACATTGGCCCAGATTCTTCCTGCTCCACTTTAGGCACCAAACTGAAAGTCCTAAATTGCAATCTGTATTAATTTTTAATTTCTTTCACAGATCTTTTAACTGTCTAGGGCCATAGACAGAAAGGATTTCAGGGGTAAAATAGGATTCTTTAAAACTATATTCTCCTTGAAGACAACAGGATAATAAATGAAATGTCTGAACACCTGCAGGGAAAGATTCCTTAATTACAGCAGGTCTTTCTTCCTACAAATCTGGAATTTTCTGCAGTTCAGCTTATGAAAGTTGTCAGCATCTTTACTATGAATATAAGGAACCCATAGAAAACAGTAACTAGTCCAATCTGCCTGTATCTCTTTTGTTTCACCTTAATACATTAACAGATGAGAGCAAGACTCCCTCCTTCCAGCTAATTTTCTCTGACTCTTGCTTTGCTGGCAGCACAGGGACTCTGTTTCAAAGGCTGTGCATGCACTTGTGAAGGCTACTTCCATGGTCGTTACACACCTTCCTACAAAAGGAATGATGGCTTAAGGAGAGCCTGTTTTGAGACTCTTACTTCCATGATGAATGGTCTAACTGCTCAGCAGTCGGGCAAAAATTGATAGCAAACTTATCTAACACTCCAGATTTCTCTAGCAAGTTACTTCTGCAATATGGGTAGTGCTTAGGTGTCTCAATAGGGCTTGAAGAAGAGCTTGCGTGGGAAATAAGTGCTCAACTCCCAAATATGAACATGTATAGGTGCCTGGAGTTAGATGCCCAAGGTTCAAGCTACGTACAGAACCAACTAGTAAATGTAGATGGCATTAAGCTTAGACAGTCCTGAAAAACTGGACACTTAAATTGATGCCTGGGACTTAAAAGATTCAAAAAACTAGGTTCCCCTATGCAGGGGTTTCAGCTGATGTTTCTTATTATTTTGTGCTACCTGAAAGTCACTAGAAAAAGAGGTACCTCCAGAGGATTATTCAGCCAGCTCTGTGAATTGTGAATTGTGAATGTGACTCTGGAGATGCCTGACACCACTGATTACAGAGTCAATTAAGGTTTTAAGTTAATTATTCAGTTAAGCTATAAATTAGATGAGATGCACATGAGCTTGACTGCTTCCATTATTTTCATAATCCAGGTCTTGGAAGAGGTTGCTCAAAATAAGAAATTATGCTTGATACATATGATATAGATCAAGTACCACCAAATTCATAAAGTAGTAACTACAATTCACATTTATATGTAAATACTTTGGTCATTCATTATATGATGTCATAGTTGGACTTCTAAGGGGCAATTTCTCTCACCTCACCTTGACACCTACAATAATTACAATATTTACACATTGTCTAGATTCCCTTTAGATTCAAAAGGGTGAGGTAGGTGTTTCATGATTCATCTGGCATATTGAAGTTGTCTAGTTTCAGCTGAGAGGTGTTGCACACTAGAAGTGCCTACCTCCTTTGCTGGTTTCAGAGGAATTCTAAATGGCTAGCTCTGACTTGGATGTCTACAACTCCTATGTAGGAGAAATTAACCTCTCCCCAATTCTGCTTGGTATACAACAGCATAACATGCAATTCTGTTTGTGTGTTATGAAATAATAAAAAGGTACAAAAGGAAAAGCATATTTCTGATGGTAATTTTAATTTCAAACTGAAATTTTGCAAAATATTATCATTTTCTTTACAAATGGCTTTGGGGGAAATGAACTTTTGAAAAATCAGGCTCAGAGGAAAACTGAAAATCTGGACATCTCCTGTGAAGTAGAAATGCTCAGTTTTGAACAACGCTTTTCACTTAACACAAAAGTATTTACATAGATTATACTAGGGAGTGATAGAAATACTTGTTCCGGTCCCTTAAAATCAATCAGCTGATGATGTCTAGGTACAAAACAGAGTCTTTATGTGTGGTTTGGAATAAAAGAGACCATGTAATTTTGTATTTTACACTTAAAGACACTCAGCTGAGAATGCCATGCACACATTACCATCCATAATTTAATTTTGCATGTAATTTCATGCACACTGTGAATCCATCTCAAGCCTACTGTGTCTACAGAAATCTCATATTTTGTAAGCAAATATCACTTAGGCTGCACACCTCAAGTTATTGTTCAGATAACCAATCAAAAGAATGCAGCCCAAAGACACATGTATTAATTTGAGAAATTACTTCCACAGATGTATCTATCCCTTGACTAATGAAGACTTTAAACCCCTAAATAAGTGAACAAAGGAGTAATGTTCCCAGAAGCATTTGCCTAAAGTAATTTGAGGTTATTTAGCAACCAGCACAATGCACGAAGTCACCGTAAATTCAAGACTGCATGCTGCATTCTGTTCAGATTTTACAGAACTGGCAGGGAACTGAAAGAGCAGTTCATCCCCTGCTTCAGTGATTTCTTATGAGGTAGTTTGCCATAGAGCTTGCTGGATTTTTTAAAAAGGTTTTAAACCAGAAAAAAGTTAACCTAGCAGGTGACATATAGTGAGGAAAGAAAGTACTGAAAAACATTGTGCTGTATCCCCCTTTTCCTTCCATTTATTTTCACTTACAACTCTAACACAAGGCTCAGATTTTTTAGTAGATTGGCTTTGTAATATATCACCTGCCTTGAGACTCCAGTGCAGGCTTACTCTGCTTGCAGCTCCCACTCTCTGCTTAGATGGAGTTTAGAAGCATTTAGAAGAGAACTGCTGGTTAATCTGTGCAGATCCATTGGAGTGGCCCAGCACGTCAGGAGCAGATTGTACCACAGGCATCACACCTGCCCCTGCACCCAAAACCATATGCAGCCTTGGACTCCATGTGGAAATCCACTGAGTTGCTAGATGAACGCTCACTGCACAGTCCCAGCAACCCTGATGGACCCAACCTATACTTACTGCACATGCATGGCTGCCTTGCAGCCACCACGTGTTTGTCAAGGTGAGTGGAACTTCACTGAACACAAAACAAATCATCAGAAGTCCTTGATATAGGAACAAGAGGCAGAAAAGACAGTTTGTGGTTTCTGGTAGTTAAGAGGTGAGGTGGTTTCACCTCAGAAATGGCCCCACTTTGCAGACTGACCATCAGCTTCAATGCAGTTGGGAAAAGATTTGAGATGTTCAGAAAACTGGAACGAAATAAATACTACTTTTTTTTCATATCTTAATTAGACATGCTTAGGGAAACTACATAGATGGACTAATTATAAATTAAATACTGCTTCAGCAAGATGTTTTTGTAATAAGGGTAGAAGTTGTGATGCAGTCTGAAGTTATTATCAAGCATAATTGCAACATTAAGAAGACTACAGAGAATCTATCAAATGTGAAGGTTGGAAGCTACAGTGTTCTGTCACTTGAGCAAAATAGCCTCTTCTAACACCTTCACATAGAGAACTTTTAAAAGGACTGACCTTTAGCTGAGAGGAAGTGAAAAAGACCAGTAGATTATAAGACCGATAAGCATGTAGGAAGAAATCAGTGAAAAAAAAATAGTAAGAAAAGAATATTCTTGGAAACCTATTCAGTGAATAACAACTAAATAATAGAATTTATTTAAACAAAACACAAAATAAATATTTTATTTCTAAATGACAGTATTCTTGTGGCATGATAATTTGAAAATTGTTATCAGTGTGTGAAATTCCCGTGAAGCCAGTTTAAGCTCTCCTCACAGGTATAAAAAGATTATGTGCTCAAAGTAAGCAAATACACACTTTCTTCAGCAATCAAAAACCATTTCCAGGTTCACAGTTTTACAGACCTACTTTAAAAGGCTCACAGTCTACTGTAAAAAAAGTGTGAAAATAGGTAATCGTCTTTTTTCCTCTTTCCCATATTTATACAAATCTATTCTGTTGGGTGCAAAATTCAACTAAAAGTGAGCTAAATATAATTGTAAATAGAAGTAAAGCTGCAAGAATGCCAATAACACATTTTAAATACACAAAATACTTAATAATATGGGGAGTATGTTTCACTTACAGAAGCTGCCAGTTCATATGCAGCATTACTGCTTCCAATGAAACAAACTTGCCAAGCAGACCTGATCTCTTGTTTAGATATCTAACTATAGTATTTTCAGGGAAGAAAATATTTCTTCATCTTTTGGGATGGAAACATCACCCTTAACTGAAGAAAACCAGGATGTACAAATTTGTGGATTTCACCTCAGGCTTTGACTGGCATTCGAGCTCAAAGTCTGCTGCTCTGAACCCTAAAGTAGGCAAATTAACTGTGTGACATTTTAATAAATGAGGAAACAAAGCAAAAAAAAAGAAAAAAGAAAAGAAAGATAACAATCAAACAATATTAAAAAAAACCAAATCCAACCAAACAATATTTAAAAACACAACAAAAACCAAAACAAAAACAAACAAAAAAAGAGTGCTACTTTGGAAAAAATAGGAATCCATGCTTGCCCAGAGAAACTGTGGATATCCCATACTTAGAAGTGTCCTAGCCCAGGTTAGAGGGGGCCCCAAGCAACCTGATCTAGTGGGTGGCATCTCTGCCCGTGGCAGGGGGATTGGAACTAGATGATCTTAAAGGTCCTTTCCAACACAAGCCCTTGTATGATTCTCTTATTCTATGAAGGAACAAGTAGCGATAACTAAAAACTCTGTCCATGGGCTAAGCCTTCTTCAGCACCTTGTTCTGGTGGAAGGGTGGTGTCAGTCCCTCTTCATTCTCCTGCCTGTGAAATACTTCCCCTGTGAAGAAAATGTTGTGATAGATGTACCTGGCACAGAGCTAATGAAGAAGGCCATGTGAGGATGCAGGACAGCTTCAGTTTTACTGACTTGCTCTTTACTCTTTGGGTGCCTTGAGAGCCAGAACCCCTGAAGTACCCCATTCCTTCATCAGCGCTGGAGAGAGGCAAGGAGCTTTGAAGGCACAGTAAGTCAAGACATCTAGCTTGGAATCTTCCTCTAAGACTTTTAAAGGCCTTTACTTCATGAGAATTACTTCTCTAGACGTCTAAAAATTTTTTACTAAAGCTCAAAGCCAATGTTAAATGAACTGGTTTTCCCTCTGGCCTCTTCCCAAGACCCCTCATTAGCAACAGACACAAAAGTATGGATAATATCCATTGTATGTATGTGTTGGAGATACTGTCTGTTAAAATCAAGAGAAGACCTTGAGAGTTGAAGGAAAGCTATAGAAAAAATATACATAAATAATGTATCAGAGAAAGTAAGGATTTAATAAGTAGAAGAAGTCTCAGATAATAAATTTGACTTTTAAACAGGAACAAAAAATGTCACTCTTACTTGAGCTGGATTTTAATGCAATCTTCAAGGTGTAAGAAGTGAGGAAAATCAATAGCAAATCCCAGTGTCCTTATGCTGAGATATTCAAAATGTTAGCTCTAATGGGAGTCATATAAAAGCAGCCATAAACCAGTGCTGATCAGTTCACACATGTGCTGTAAAGAGATACAGTTCAGAATTTAAATACCTCATATA
>VXAD01010096.1:1746492-1794274 GCA_013399195.1 Dicrurus megarhynchus
CCCCCCCCCCCCACAATAATAAGTTTAAAAAACATTGCAGTCTTTCTCAAAACTGAGGCCACAGATGTGAAGATAGATAATTTTTGAGAAACTATTTTCTCTTCTTGGGTAATTATCATTAATGAAAGAAAAAAAATTCTTGAATCCTAATAAATCAGAGACAGAATTGACTGACCATGCATCCAAATTGCTGAATTATTCACACTGGAATTACTCCAAAGATTAGCTACAAATTGAATTTATGGTTTCATTTTTCATAACTACTGTGTTGTGACAGATGAGAGGAATCTCTGAGAAAAATGACAGTGATGGACCCAGATTCTTAGTGCTCTATCTTCAAGACAGAACTAAACTATCTCTATTTACTGTTAGGTTTTTACAATCTATTTTGGCAAGCATAAAAAGCTTTTATGAAATACAATAAATCCTATTTTATACATCAATCAGTAAAAAAAAATCACAGAAAACCTCAACATTTCATTTGAAAAAGGAGGCCAATCAAATTAAAGTGAAGTCCCACAGACACTGTACAGACAAAAATACCACTTTATACCTATTTAAAAGCTCACACTCTATCATCACTGTGCATCTTACCCTCTTCCAAGGGATCCTCAATGTCTGTGTAATATGTAGAATATGGAAGAAAATTAACATACCAGTGTGTCATGAGGTGGCCACACCAAGGTTTGGGATCTTTGTTGGGGGGTTGGTTTGTGCTTTTCTTGTACTGTACATAACAGAAATGGAGCTGGACTGTCCAGGGTATTGTGGCAATACAAGCTATAAATAATAATTACAACAATAATCTCCAAGTTCAACAAAGCTTCTGGGCTAGTACATAAAAACTGAAATACTAGAGTGCCAGATATTAGAGACAAATATTTTGCCCTGAAATGGCTTTTATGTATAACTTTTATCAAACAGGAAAAATAAAACCATGGGGTTTTTTCAGGTTTTCAAACTGGGTTTGTATAGTCTAGGCCTCTTGGGCTAGAAATAATTGAAAGCAAGTTTGAGATTACACTTAGGTCACAAACACAGTTGATGCCTGAAGCTTTTCGGGGACAAAAAATACAGGAACATTCATAATGTAAGTTAGATAAAGTCAACACAAGTGTTACAGAAAACTGCAGTTTAGGTATTTCTAGCACACTGAGAACCTGAATTTTTCTTTCATATTAGAAAAATATGGTTTAATAACTTCACTAACAATGAAAGGCCAGAATCTTTCACACTTATTCATATTAACACTGAAAATCCTTTCCAAGCAATATCACTGTCTCTGGTGCAATCTCCTAAGTCTGGAAAACAGGAGAATCTATCCCACAGCACCCACAGTTTATAGTGCAGGGTATGTTTTTGGTGCATTTTACTTTTCTCTTGCAGTGCAGAGACTCATTTAATGACTCCACGATGAGCACAGGAATTCCAGCAGATCCACTAGCTCTCAGAATTTCTAGCTCTTCTCCCAGAATTCAACTAATAACAACACCAATAACGGTAACATTAATGATAATTGATAAGAGTTTTCATTATTCAGTTCTCCAACTGGATTGGGATTTGTCCATTTTACAGATACCAAAAGCCAGGCATAGAAAATATTTTGCTCAGAGTAATTCAGCCAGAGACAACCCACATCTCCAAAGTCTCAGTCTACCACCATTCACCAGGGCCCTCTAAAAGTAGATATGAGTATTTTATCCAGAAATTCATCCTAAACCATGGGGGTGATGCACCCCATAATGTGTTTCAAAATGTTGGCTTCCTGATTGTTGAAATAAATGCATCTGCTGAAGTTTGCCATGGTTTACTTTGTATTATGAAGCCATATTTCCCCATAAGATGGGACAGAAACCTGGCAGGGGAAGACAGAAGAAAGTGCCTGCTCAGGCCTTGCTCGGGTGTGCAACAAGTCCATTACCCAATCCTAGTCCAGGAGCAGGGTAATTCTCCCTCCCCCTGAATACCCCAAAACTTCCTTATGAACTCCATATACACAAAAAAAAATATTCCATTTGCTGTCCTGATATCATGATAAAAACCATGGCATAAATATGCAGCAGGATAGATCAAGGAAGAAAAATTACCTGCCTTTGATGATAATTATATATAACTGTCAAAAAACTGTGCAGTTTTCAAAGCACTGCACGAAGTTAAACTAATGAATCAACACAACACCATCCTAGTTATTACAAAGCAAATTAGGTGATGTTAACCTTATTTTACATAAGAAGAATAGAAAAGGAAGGTCCTTATGTTTTAAACTTGGCATAATTAGAGCAGCAGCACATTTATGGTTGCACACACATACTTTCTCTATGGAAAAAGAGTCCTAAATTGTTTATTCAAGGTCACAAAGAAAGTTTAAGGCAAAACAAAGAATAGACCAGTGCTCCACCTAATTTTTAGGCCTGTATTTTAAATGAAAGGCTCTCTCTCAATATGCACACAAGAAATTGCTAGTCTTATTCTTTTAAGTTTTTCACTTTGGCAGATGCACAATCTATATGCAAATAGTTAGGCACTTATTTTTCTGTAACCGCATAAGCAATGATTTGAACTGGCTGCATTAGGGAGCAGCATGAATTTGGCAATGGAAATTATAGTTGTGAACATTTTCATGTCCACTCCGTCACAGCCTTAAGACCCTGGTTTGGCACAATTAAACCAATGGATGCCGAATCCCAGTCAAACAGAGTATGAGAAGGACTATCTCCTACTTTTTAATCTGCTTTCATAATAGAGCATTTTTCATGGAAGGAACATGACCAATTTGAAGCAGAGATAACATTAAGTACTTCTAACAAGTATCTTATTTGACCTGACTGCTGCTTTCTTTGGACTTTGAAAATGTGGTTGTCTTTAAACTGAACTATTTTATGGGAGCACAGCTTGCAAAGAAACACAGAGGAAAAGTTACAGACCATTTTCTAACTTTCTCAGTTAATTTCTACTGTACATAAAAAATTGGTAACTTCATTAACCATTTTATTCAGACATTTACTTTACATTCATTTAATTTTCTAAAATATTTTTTGAAATATAGAATATTAAACTGTTATTAAAGCAAGTCATAAGTTACATCATTATGATTGTACACAGTATATTGTCTGTGGTATGTTTATGCTAACAGTATCACTTTCTATTATTATTTGAAGCTACATATCTTCATATCCAACAAAAAATGATGTAATGCTCAACAGTTCAGAAGAACTTTTGCTTTTGTCATAGTTTTATGAGAAATGTACAAATTTAAGCCTTTTTATTTAGTTTAGAGGTGAAAACTGTATGAAAGGATCAATAAGACTAGAAGAATGGAATACCTTTCTCCTGTTACCTAGCCAGCTCCCTTTCAAAGTGCTCCTAAGAGTGTTCTTTCTCACTTTACAAGTTCAGCTGAGTAAGAGCATCTGTGGTGCATGGCACTGAGAATGATACGTGTTTGCAGATCTGCATCACCCCATCCCTGAACGTTATCCTAGAACACAATATCCGTCGTTAGGAAAAAAATAAAAATAGAATTATCTAAATGGAAAAGTAAGCATTGAAGGGTAGTCCCATTACAAGCAGGAGAGGGAAAATAGACACGAGTAACTTAACTACTGCATTTACAGTGTCTAGACACTGCAGCATTTCAAATGTCTAATTTAGAATTATGCTCAGTTAGAGGCAGACTGCTCTCATGGCTCTCTATTTCTTAGGCTGTGTTCCTAATGGTTTTTGCAGTTTCTAGCATTAGACTTTGCTGTTTTGTTTGAGAGTGGGTGTGTTTTTGCTATATTTGTTCATATTCACAACAATAAACGCCAAAATATCATGACAGTGGTTCCCAATGTGACAACACTTGGAGCTATCAGTTTAAAATGTAACAAAATCTTAGATTAAAGATTGTACCATCCAACTTTTGAAACTCAGAGGATCTGCACATTGAGATAAATTACACAGACATCCCAAGTCTCTGTCTGTGTGTGTCAAAAACAAATGTGAATTGCAAAGCTTTTTCAAAAAGTTACTCAACCAAGAGGTTCAAAGGGGTTCGTAAACTGGCAGATTGCACCCCCTAAAATTACAGTCACTGAAACTGCCTAATTCTGAAGGTCACATGCCTTCCTTAGAGCAGAGTAGTTTGCTGTAAACACCAGTACTGAGTCTGGATCATTCTGTAGTTCTGGAGTTCCCCCAATTAAACTTTCATTATCAGCCAAAGCAGCAGTTGCCACAATAACAGGATTATTTCCATTGGTTTCAATCTTTAAATTTGAGGTGCTTTGTTCTTTCAGACCATTTTCCATTTCCTCTTCCTTTAGCTTCAGAGTTATACATGACAAAAAAACAATAATCCATTTCCACTCAGAAAGTTCTCAAAATTGTTTTGTACATCTCTGGATAAGTCCCTATGTGGAACATAAACAACATATGAAGCCTTGAGTGAGCCATCTTCTTTGGAGGAAATTCACAATGAGAACAATGTTCTGGGACAATTCTCACAAGAATAAAAGTTACTGACTTTTATGTGGTTCTCATTTTCGAATATCCTGTCTTGCTTCAATATATCACAGCATGGAACTCCACTGTGTAAAATAGCTTTCTAGTCAGTGTACACACAGTCGTTCATTAATTAGGAGCTCAAGATCTTCTTTGCCCCAACAGAATACAATTTAAGAATTTTGTACTATGGAAATGTGCTAATGAGAACTATAAAACAGCAAATACAGTGATACTCACTGTGCTTTCAATTTTCTTCCATTTATTGTGAACTAAAAAGATATTTTAGTCCATAAGAGCATGCTTTTATTTTTATTAGGCCAAGGAGAGATTGGAGATTGACTTCAGTGACATCAGACATATTGTCAAATGTGAAAAAAGTAAAGATGAACATACTGAACTTTACTGATGGGAATTCACCAGTAGAGATTTAAATGTAGTCCATTTTATGCATAAATATGCATTTTAAATGCATTAGAGTATGTACACTTTAATTAATAGACTACATACATATAGACCAATTTTTCTTTTTGCAGGGATAACCAACCTCTTAATCTCACCATCTCAAGTAGTTTTGTTTTTTTTCATCTAAGAGGAACTTGAAAAAAATTAAGTCTTTTTCTATTAGGATCCAACATGCTCTGTTATACTTGTCCTATTATTGAAACTAATGCTGAGCGAGGGCAGCACTCCTAGTTTTTTTGCTGCACAGTGTTATTCATGGATCAATTAAAGTTAGCAGCAGAATATTTGTCAAAAATGTATCCAGACCAGTAGAGATTATGTGTGGGGCAGAGGGAAAAAAAGCAGTTCTCCATTTTTTAGGGAATTAATAATCAATTTTTATATCTTCAGTTAAATTAGGAAACTAATTTTTCCCAATATGTGTAGAAGTCATTTTGACATATAGAAGCATAGTAAAGTAAGACATATTGTAATAATTAGCTGAATTATTCCTGGCATGCCATGAACAATTACAGGATTAATAACTACCCAACCAAATAGTGTTATGTTGGAATAAATTGACCGACAAGGGTTTTCAGTTAGGAAATGAAGCTCAGATGGATCATCAATAAAAACTACTGCAGAGAACAGACTTTTGAGAACTTCAGTGTTTTACATTTACAAAATATGGATGTGATAACTGTGCTTAATGACTGGAAGAAGCTATTTAAAAATTCATTTAGATTATTTTGCTCCTGTTAATTGCCTGGTCAAAGCCACCATCTTTGACAGACACACTAATGTGCCATGCAACCTATATTTAATTTTGTGTCCTGATCAAAATAAAAAACCTGATGCAGTCTTTAATTAACTCCCTGCCTTCTGTACAGTTTTTTACATTTGCAATTCTGCTCAGTTTAGTGCATGTGACAACAGGTTACCTATGGCATGCAACACCCTGACATAGAATACAACACTGTTTATTAGGAAGAGTGCAATATGCAAACTCAGGCTGAAATTCAGCAAGGTATTTAAGTACATTTATAATTTAGTGCTTGCAAGAAATCCCATTTGCTACAACATAACTACTACTACTTCCAATTAAGCCCACAGTTTACTACATAACTGAATCAGGATGTTAATTCACAGTATTGGAGCTTTTCCACCCTTTTTGTAAGCGTTAAGATTCATATCGATAGCTGAGGAGGTTAAAACACATATTAAAGCAGGGATATTGGCACAGCATAAAAACTAGAGCAATACAGTTATACTGGAATGCTTGTATGGACTTAAAGCTGTTTCAATTGTTTCACTGAAGCTAGCAACAGGAGTCTTATGCCAGGTGAGAATTAGCCCAACCCTGTAATTTTATAGGCCTTCCCAAAAGAGGATGGCAATTAGTTTTTCTGACCATGGCTTTTTCTTTTTTTAGCCTATGAAAGAACACTCTTCACTTTTTATGCTATTTTCAAAGTGCACTCTTTCAGAAATGAACAAAAGAAAGACTACCATTAACTCTCAATAGAAGGTACTATTGACCCATTATGTCAATGAGGAGTCTCTGAAAATGCTGCATTTTTGTGGGCTCGGAAAGTTGACACACAGCAGGCTCTCACAACCCTTGAAGATGGTTACTACACACTCTGTTAAACACAAAACTTGGTGAGGAGAATGTAACAGGGTCACAAGACATGACATTAGGGGGCTGGGTAGAGGCTTAGGACTTGCTGGTCCAGACTTTTGGTGGAGATGGGACCAGGCAGACAGCAATGTGGACCACAGAGAAAGGAGGCTGTTGGATTCTGAGGCTGACTCGGGGAAAGTTTCCCTGACGGCTGATCCATTAGGGATGATAAAAGGCCTATAGAAGGTGGTAGTAGAGCTCCACTTCATGACAGGAGTTCCCAGCGAGCAGGGCAGCAAAGTCAATCCACAGGCAAAAGTAGTATTGTCAATAACTACATGCAAGGACAGCTTACTTGCATCTCTACTTTTTTTTCTATATTTTAGATCTTTTGGAAAGGAAAGATGTGCAGTCATAGATCCATTTTTCCTTGAATGTGTCCTTTTTACCTCTTCTTAGGGTTCTGTCCCGACTCCCTACCTAAGGATCAGGCAAAAGTTAAGCATCCTCATTA
This sequence comes from Dicrurus megarhynchus, assembly GCA_013399195.1. NCBI lineage: Eukaryota > Metazoa > Chordata > Aves > Passeriformes > Dicruridae > Dicrurus > Dicrurus megarhynchus. The sequence continues at coordinate 1,753,560 of VXAD01010096.1, forward strand.
GTCAGATCAGACTGAACATTAAGTGCTTAATCACATGTTGTCTTATGCCTCTCAGAGAAAACTGTCAAGACTATGCCATACAAATGAATTTGGATACTTTTCAACTTATTCAAACAAGACTTCCATAGGCAGCTGCATTGCTTGTTTGTTTTTCTAAGCCCACCTGCTATCCCAGCACTGTGTAAATTTGAAGTCTTTACGAGTCTGATTCTTCATGTTTTCTATGTTCTTTGGAACCATGTGTTGCCAAGATAAACACACCTTCTAATCTACAATGTGACTTTCCTGCAGTTTAAATCTTCCCCTGTGAGCCTCTTATGCACTCTTGCACATAATGGGCAACAGGTAAGAAACTAGCACCAAAAAAAACAAACCCACCCCCCAACACACGCGCAAAAAAAAAACACCAAAAAAAAAAAAAAAAAAAAAAAAACAAAATAAAAAACCAACTTAGTTTCCAATTTGAGTGGGGAAGAGGCTGGAAGGTCATATGCTTTTTTGAAAAAGATTTTCATGTGACCCCCATATTGCATCTGCATGCTGCTATCATCATGCAAATAATAATGAAATACTACACAGTTCGGCTAAGAACCCATTTACTCCAACAAAGGTCAAGCTCACAATACCCTGCAGACCAGATATATATAAAACTGCTATCAGATTTATTTCCCTTCTAGATCAGTCCATTGAATTTACATACTTAAACAAACTAGCATCTAAAATTTGTCTCCTCGTCATTGCTTCTTTTATAGTCCTCAAAGGAAATTATTTTAGTTTCGCATTTTTATCCTGCATATCCAAGCATATCCTCACCTTGTTGCTGTAGATTTAGAGACCATTATCATGCATGGTTATATACCTGCTAAATTGACTTTAGTCTTTCAATGTGATCTAAATTGTGTTTAATCTGCTCCCTTAATACTAATGGTGCTCTGAGAGGTGAGCACTTCACAAGCCGAGTAACTTTAATTCAATGCCTTTTGTATAGCCCAAATCTTCAAACACATCTTTATATGAATAAAGGCTCTGTACTTTCTGCATCAATATTGTCAATGCATGTGTAACCTTTAGAGCAATCTTCCTACAAAATTATTATTTTCCCCATAGGAAAGACAAATCACTCATTTAATTATGCATTTACCCCCTCAGAATTGTCTTAAGCTGTGGCTATATGACACAGCAGTTTTGCCAGATCTAGTATGCTCACTGGTGGGGTTTTCTGGGGAGGAAGTGCTTGCTCAACTTTTTTTGCCTTTTGGGTATTCCTACTCTGACAGATTTGAGAATACTGCTCCCAGGTTTTCCAGTTCTAATCTATTTTCCTGTGACCCTAAAGGCAGTAATTTTCTTTCCTCATTATTACTTCTGTCCTCTTTTGTCATTTATAGCGGTTGATGAAACATCAAAATGTCCATGTGTAACACCTAAAAACCACATACTTAACACAAACTACTGACACCCAGGCAAAACAGAAAAATTGGAGAATACTGGGATAAAAGCTAACTGTGAATCAAGTTGACTTTTGCTCTGCAACTCCACAAGACCACACTAATTGTTTTCACATCCCCTGCTTTTGTGCATTTTATTGTTTGTATGACAGCTGTACAAAGAGCTCCTAAACAACAAGAATCTACTGCATACATATGTACCAGGAGGGACTCTTTGGTCTGAGTCTTCTCCAATAGAGGGGAAAATCAAAGAAAAATTTAAAAACACAAATATGGAAAATTAACCCTGGTTAAAAAAAAAAAATCATGTCTTATCTTCACCCTTTTCCACTCTAAAACTTTTTTATATATATGTATATATATATATTTATCTAAAGCACTCATTGGTGAAAATTGTGGTGTCAGAGAAGTACAATTTTCCTTTCCTAGAAAGAAGGGACTGACCATCTGTGGGGTGGTGGTGAGCTGTAGATGACTGTGGAGGTGTTGGGAGGTTGCGACTGAAATACCTATCACTGATACTATGACACGCCAGTGAAGGTGAATTCTAGATCCTAAGACTGGAACACCATTGCTTTAAGCCAGTAAGCCACAGTGCCTGGTACACCCTGAAACATGAAGGGAGAACATATCTGCTCCAGCCACAGAAAATCTCTAGAAGCAATTTGGTTGCTTGTACTCTTAGTACAGTTTTTGCCATAAAATAGCAACCCTTAAATAGTTACCTAAAATTTTGGAAAGCTCACTGCCATTATTTTTCTTCGAACTACATGCCTGGCTTCGACTAAACAAAAGGAAGCTTCCATTGGCCTTTTTTTTTTGCACTCTGAGCCTGGAAACTTAAATTCTAAATACTTTCTGCTGTTGCCATATCTGATGAGTATCACCTGCCTTAGCATTCACCACACTGTCAGCAGTTGTTAACCCCCCTTGGCAGATTTTTGTTTGTTAACTTAGCTTGTCATTGCCAGCCTTGAGGTTATGCACACACAGATGGCTTATAGGCCTTGGTTTTCCTTTGTGTTTATTCGTAATTGGAGCTAAAGAAGAAACTTGTAACAAGCAATTTATTATACGAATTTCATTTTTTTCCCATTCCTTCTCACTGCCTATCCACTGATCTTGAATCTAGACATCATTTCAATTTAACTGAATAAACTCAAGAAAAAGAATTTGTCCAACAATTGAATTGTAAACAAATCACTGACACCCTTTGCTTTGCCAGATTCGAGTTGTTAGATAAGCAGTCTGTTCAAATATTCCACTGTTACTTGTTTCTTAGGTTAATTTTAAGACTGAGTGCCTGGTATTGTGTGTAAATTCTGGGATTAATAGAATAGATGTGAAAACTTGCTTTTGTCATAATTTTTCTACATGTACTTAGGCTCTCTTAGCCTTTATTCTTTCCCTAAAAATTTCTTCCTACTTCCATCTTTTACTCATCAGGAGGGTTATGCTAGGAGCTCTACAGTGTATCTTGATGAGTATAAGAAATAAAAAAAAAGAGGAGCACATCATGCCTTTAAAAAAAAAAAGTCTAATATGCACAGCATATATTCACTTAATTTACTATTCTGAATTGGCTCCATGGCTTTTAAAAGAGCATAAAGTAAATGCAGTTTCTTTGTGAAACTATCACTTTTGCCTATGTCTACCTTGCCTTTGTAGAATAATTCCTTTTCTGGTACCAAGAATATCTTAAATCTGACCTGGGTTTTAGGGTGGGCATGAGTAGAGGGAATTCATGAACAAAAAGTCACTTGCACTGATGGCTTAGTCTACTCTTCCCTTTTTTACTATTAGCAAATTATTTTAGAAGACTGATCCCTTCTGCACAAAGAAATGAGAGATACTCACAAACCAGACTAAAAAAAACCACATTAAAAACCATCAAAACCAAAAAACAAAGAAACAAACACACACTACCACAGTCAGCCCACACTAAAGCCCACAGACAGCTTTATTTGCTCCAGCAACACTGAAATGATTGTCAGAGGACTTCCAGAGTAGAAGACACATAAGTTTATTGAGAAGGAATCCATTTCAGGAAAGGAAAAAGTAACCAGCTTCTTTGTCCTTGAAGATCCCAACAGAGTGCCCTGTGGGAGGCGAGGGAGTCACTGCAAGTAGCTGTCACCCTCTTCACAGAAGGCTTACTTTCACTGGTAAAAAACCTTCTCTTATCCATGTGCAGCTGGCAGTAATGGCTCTTGTAATGTGTTAGAACAGCAGCTCTCCCTCAGAGCTACAAAGTGCTGTTAGTGTTTTCTTCCCCCCTCCCAACATAACAATGCACAAGCAGCATAATTAGTAGGCTTGACACAATACAGCTCAGTAAACATTTTGTGATTTGCCACATATCTATAGCTACACATATATATATTTGTGTGTGCAAGTATGCTGGGGTTTATTTAAAAAAAGCTTTTCTCTTTTTTTCTCCCCCTTTATTAAGAATGTACTGTTCAGAATGGACTCCCCACGTGTGCACGTGCCCCTCAGAGTACTAAAGAAATGCACAAAGGGTTTTGAAATAAAAGCAAGCTTTTCCTCCTTCCTGCTGAAGCCACTGCCCCTACAGTTTGGAAGCCTTTCCTAGAAGTCTCTCTCTTTCACTTTTCCATTGAAGCATTTCTTTTCATTGAAGCTCTGTAGTTTTTTGTGTTTTCTCATGCTAGAGGCTGCTGGTGGCGAGTAGCCAGGATCTCGGGGCTATCACAGGTCATCCTGAGATCAGCGGACATGCTAATGACCCTTTGTTTAAGACAGACGTCAAAAGAAATTAATTTTTTTAGTGGCTTAAACAGTGGAAAACACCAGAAAATACAGTCAGACCACTGGAACTACAGGGAAGGGAGAGAACGACAAGCTGGATATTTTACTCCTACTGTGTTCTCCTCCAGTGCTCCAGTCCTTTCCATTTCATTAATTCACCTGCTAACTGACACCCACTCCCACAAATTTCTGTAAGACTAATATGACATTTCGTGTCTCTTCTCAAAAGGACAGAGACAGAAAGAGACGTGCATTTCACCATGGGCAGAGTCCACAGGCTCTACCTTCTTTATGGTCTTGCTATATATACCAGTCTCTGACCCCAATGTACCAGAATCTGGCCCAAATTTTAACATAAACAGGATTTGCCACTGAATACAGGATTGCCTTTTTTGCAAAGCTTATGACATTATTTTGTATACATCTGATAAGCCCAGAGAGGTATAGAACTGATTTTTATAACTGACCACAAATTCTGCCTGTTTCTAACTAGTGTTTTTTCACAATGAAGGTACACATAATCTCAGAAAAAAAAAAAAGGAAAAGATATCTTAAACATTTTTAGGCAATAGGATATCAATGGATGTTTAGAACCATATTTCTCACACGTGCAAAAAGGCATCTCTTCACTGTAGCCCTGCTCTGATGGTCAAAACTAGCCATCAGCTCTCCATAAAGTAATTTGAGTTCTAAGTAATCATCACATTAATTATCTTATATTCACCCACATGACATCAGCTATCAAAACAACTGCTTGTAGCTCCAACCAAAGTCTGAATTTAGCAGCAGATGTCGATGCATATTAATACATGAACAGGTGATGCAGCCACTAATTCTGGAAGCCATTTCCAGACAGGTGAAGGACAAGGAGGTGCTTGGGAGCAGTCATCACGGATTTATGAATGTGTCCAAGTTGACAGCCTTCTATAGCCATGTTACTAGCTTGGCTGGTTAGAGAAAAGCAATGGAAGTTACTTATCTTGACTTCAGTAAGGCTTTTGATGCCGTCTCCTGTAACACACTCGTAGACAAGTGGATGCAATAGATTAGGTAAGTAGACAGTGATGTGAATCAAAAATTAACAGCCAGGTTAAGCAGGTTGTGAAAAGTGGCACAAAGCCTGCCCAGGGGTTAGTCACTAATGGTGTACCCCATGGGTCAGCTGTGGGTCAAATAGTGTTTAACTTCTTCATTAATGACATCAGTGATGGGATCAAGTGTGCACTCAGCCAGTCTGCAGACAACATGGCACTGGAAGGAATGGATGACACATCAGACTTGGTTGGGCTGCTATTTAAAAAGATCTCCCTAGGCTGGAGAAATGGGAAAACAGGAACCTCATAGAGTTCAACAAAGGAAAATGCCAAATCCTAGAGGAATAAACCCAGGCACCAGTATATGATGGTGAACAACAGGCTTGAAAGCAACTCTCCAGAGAAGGAATGGGTGTGCTGGTGGTCAAGTTGAATGTGTCATCGATACCTGCTTGCAGCTAAGGCAGGCAGTAGCATACTGAGCTGCATGAGGAAGAGTACTGCCAATAGGTCAAGGAAGGTGATCCTTTCCCTCCATTCAGTTCTATGGAGGCCACATTTGAAATTCCAGGTCTATTTCTGGGCTCCCCAGTACAAGAGAAACATGGACACACCTGAAAGAGTCCAACAAAGCATCAGAAGGGACTGCATTGAGCATCTCTGATAAAAAGGCTGAGAGAACTGGGAGGATACAGCCAGGCTCTTCTCAGTGGTGTCCAATTACAGGTCAATAGACAGCTGGAAAAAGATAAAACACAGAAGGTTCCATCTGAACATCAGAAAAACATTTCTACAACCAAGCACTGTAACAGATTTCCCAGTGAGGTTGTTGAGTCTCCATCTATGGATACAGTCAAAACTTGACCCATCCCGGGCTACCTCTTGTAGCTTACACTGCTTGAGCAGGAGGGCTGGACTACGTGACCTCCAGAGGCACCTGCCAACCTCACTTGTTGTGTGATTATGATTCAGTAACGCTGGTTATCAAAGGAAGGAGATATTGCAGAAGAGTTGTAGCTCTTTGCGCACCTTTTCTTAATGTTCCACACAGCTTTCTGAAACCTGTGACTGCTTTTGAGAACATGGTTTTAAGGCATTGATAAAAGAGTCGCCAGCACTACAATTTTTACTTCAGATTCATTCTTGACCTGATCAGTCCCTAAGCGGATGAGTGGCACAAGGGATCTCTGTGAATGGCAGACAAGCCTTGCAGTGAAGTTTCCCCTCCTTCCTGCCAGTCCCTGAATTCAGACACTAAAGATGATCATATCAGCAAAAAAACCTCACTCTGGCCAGTGCTACCTTGGCTGCAGCAGAAATCTCCATGGTGGGTGCTAATATCTGCTCTGATGTCTCACCTCTCCTTGGAGATGTGCATCTCCAAACTGTGGAAACCCAGAGGAAGAAAGTAAAACCATCTCCTCCCACTTAGGGGATGAGCTGAGCTGTAGGTAGAGCCCCAGTCTGTCCTCCAACAGCTAAAGCTATCCTTTGGGTCAAACCAGATACATCCTGTACTCTGTCTGACAATTTTGGAAGGCTTATTGTCAGCAAACCCTTGCCAGACTATTTTAGCAATAGGGCAGCATCCTTGTGCAAGTTCTTATTTATCTTGCATGTTTTAATTAAATCATTTCACTTTCGTATCAGCACTAATTCTGAAAGAGGACTCAACCAGTATTTGTTTATAAAAAGCTTGTTATAAGCACAGCACTCATTAAGCTTTGCCTGATAATCTCCACTGTTCATTATCGCAGGGCAATTGCTATTGCTGTATCATTAAGCTTTAAATACTTTGCTCTCTTTATCTTCGTTAGTGATACATGCTTTAAATTATCACAAACGTGCCACATTTTATCCCCCTTAGCTGACACAAATGCCATTTCAGAGACTTCTCCTATAGTAGCAAATATCCTCCAAAAAGCCTCTCTGAAGATAATTTCTTTCTTTCAAAAGCCTTTTCTCCACATACTCATTAGCTGAGTGAACTCAAACACAAACCACATCTGTTCTCCAATGGGAAGCCACAAATCTCTGCTGTCAATGAGAATCATAGACTTTCTTAACAAACCACTTACATTTATTGATTTAAGGAATTCTCTTTATTTTGAAAACAGTCTCGGTAATATACATCAGGAGTCATTTTGGAAAAGAAATGGAACAAACTGATTCTTTCCACCTCCACACAGTATATACATATTTAGAAAATGACAGGCTTCATAATACCTTTTCCAAGTGGGAAGTTCCCCAACAAAATGAAAAATAAATGGGCTTTAAAGACACTATTGAACTGTGATTTTTCTTGGAAAGCTTCTATGTTTCTCTTATTGTACTGGAACAGGAGTGAGTTTATCTGAATGACACAGATAGGTGTAAAAATCGTTTAGGAGGCTGCTCTGGCATCTAAGTTCAAATAAGCAATGAGTGATTCAGAATGGCTGCCATCCATGGCTGCCAGACCTTGGATCCTGACACAGCCAGTGCACAAAGAGTTAGGATACCTGAACATTATGCTTCCACCTGAATACAGTCCCCATTTCCCTCTTTTTTGTATAATACCCCTCCAGGCAGAGTAGTTGCAAAGCACAGTCTCCATATCAACACTGTGTGTATGTTGCTTAGCAGAAAGCATTAGAGAAACTTCCATAAAAAGCATGGGTGAAAAGTACAGGGAAGTAGAACAACCCAAAGTTTAGCTTCCTCAACTGATCATATATTTTACATTCAACAAAATCTTTAGGTAAAACCAGGAATGCTCACTGGCATAGATGCCTAGAAATGCCTCATCACGCCTTATCTCTCCTCACCTTATTTAACCTCGTCATATCTCAGAATGCCCCTTTTCTACCTCAGTGCAGCCTTTTCTACCTCAACAGGCTGTCCACTGCAACCTTCTCTTTGCTGCATTGCTTTTCTTTGGGCATCTTTTGCATGATTAGGAACTTGAAGGCAAAAATACACACATCTTAATGAGGTAACAATAACTATTGGTTAATAGAATCCAGCCAGTAGAGATCAGTCATATATTTGACCCCCTGCCACATGTTACCAGGTAAGTATCTTCAAGTCAGTTGGTAAGATGGGGAATCATAAGACCCTACTGCCCTGCAGAACAGGCAGATCCTCAATCCTGCTGATGTAATCTTCCACCTCACTACATTTCCTCTCAGATTTTTAGACCTTTTTAAGTCAGTATTCTTCTGAGTCCTTGACTTACTGCTAGCACAACAATTTTACTTCTCTCCATTTTTATTTCTCTTATTTTGAGTGGCTTTAGCATATGTATTTTTTTCACAGCTCAACAACATTTTTTCTCTGTAAATCTGAGCCAAGGTCACACAGCTGCGCTTCACAAACCCAAGCCCTGGAGCACTAACAGCTGAACCTGTGGGCTACTCCACAGGGTTACAAGCTTATAGTTTTGCTTGCTTGTTTACTGAACCAAATGCATAGCTGGAGCAAGCAGAAGATTATTTGTTCCATACAGACATCAACACAGCCTCCACACTAACCAAGAGCTGATTATCCAGGGAAGAAAACAAGCAAATAAAAAAAACAAAACAAGGAAAGAAGGGCACCGCTCAGCAAATTTAGCCTAATAGGCATCACAGAGTTATACTGGAAGGCTCATAAAAAATAAAGACAGATACACAATCAATGGTATGACTCAGTAATTGCTTTATGCATGTGAACAGTGTTTTCAAAAGTTGAAAACAATGTCTGCAACAGAGATGTTAGCAAGACGCGATGCTAAATTCCTCATATTCATTAGTGAATGTCATAGTGCTGGGTAATGAATTATTCTTGACACTGCTAAAGTCTTCTGTTGTCTGAAACCTTTTATCTTTGGCAGTCTAAAGTAAATGGCAGAATGGAAACATGTGCTTCTCAAATGTATCCTGGCATCATCTTGCAGGATAGAAATTGGCATTTTGTTGACAATTTTCATAGAGCATTTTATACTGCGCTGTCAATACTCCATCTAGTGAAATGTCCTGCATCCAGAAGTGACCTAACCTGAAAGAAAGTTAATAAACAATCATAATGCATCTTGTTGATTTTGTTCCCAGATGACACAATCCCTACCCTAAGGAGATAACCCTTGATTTTGTAGTAAAGGATAAGGTAAACAGGTGCAGCAGCCAGGCATTTACAGTATCAGAGGTTCTCAAACTGCCATCTGTGTACAAATGGCCATGTGGCTTTGGCCCTTCTGTCTTATTTTTTCAGCCACTCAAGGTCTTTAAGAGACAACTAAAAATAAATCTTCTAGCCTTTGACAAAAAAGCATGTTTTCCTAAAATTGCATTTACACTTGCAAAACAATTACTTGCAAGCTGGACTACAAAGTGGGAAAAGAGTGGGCTCTGGATGTATGAGTGAAACGTCTCACAAGACAATCTTAGCATGATTGCATTTACCTCTGATTGCTGCTATGAGTTTGTTTCTTACCAGCTTCCTGTAAAGCTGCAGATAATTCTATGCTTTAATATGTTTTCTCATGTGGTTATCTATACTGTGCCACAATGCATGCTACTCCAGTCAATTTTACTACCCATCTGCACAGACTTCTAGTGGCAAGATCACAAAAGCTGGATGCAACATTCATGATGATGAGGTGCCAGATGCACATTCTCTTGTTGTTTGATGCTGCTTCATGTGAAAAGCTCATTTATATGAAATCCTAGTCTACCTCCCTTACTCTCAGTGAGTAGAGGAGTAGTTATTCCATTGATTCCGTGGGACTAGTGCATACAAACATCTGTCTTCGAATATGCACAACTCAATGTGACTTAGTGGCAGGATCTGGCATGAGGAAGAAGTCAGCTGTGAGTAGGAAAGGCTAGAAAACATAATGCCAATAATACATAAAGAAGGGAAAAAGACTTAGCAGCAGAATGCTGAGGAAAGCATTTCATCTCCCTATATCCATTCACAAGTAAAGTAAGTAATTAATTTCATGTGTCTAATGTGGTATGGGAACTCTCCTGGAACGGTCTTCACTTAAACAGTTTCAGCTGCTACAGGTGAACATTTGCTTTACTGCTTGATTTTCAGTTACCACGTTGTTTTTTTTTTAAGTTACTAAAAACATGTTCATGACATTGCTAACCATTTGTTTTAAGGAATTCTGTTTGAGTATGTACAGCATTCAGTGAAAAAGTGCTTTAAGTACATTCTTTCTAACTCCTCATTCCTTAGCAAGATAAGTATGTAAAAATACCTCACCATTCAGAAAATCAGCTCTGAGTTAACTCTCCTTCATAAAGAAAATGCTTAATTCTTCTGCAGATACCTCTCTTAGATTTTCTTTTTATATTTGTTGAATTCTTATGCTATGTCTTTCTCTATTCTTTTGCAGGTGAAAGTGTTAAGGTAGTAAATACATCTAAATGCGTGCATACCTATCTAAGCACACATTTGGGAACTGTTTGTATTTTGGCTTCATTTGTGTTTTATAAAGTTTTTTATGGGAAATGCTATGATAACTTTGTTTCTTGACATTTTTCAATCAGGATTGAAATCCTTATTGTATATTTCCCAGCTCAGTTTGAAAAGGGATTTAATGCTGTCCAAAGGTGATGTAAGCACACCACTGTCCTACAGCCCAATCAATTATGCCAGTGGAAAAACTTATTTCTATTGACTTGGTGGGCTTTGAATTATGTGTCTACAAATAAAACCCCAACAAACCGGCGATTGTGACTTACGAACATGTCTGACACCATCAGTAGGGTGATCTTTGTAGTTCAAGACCTAATGCTGTGTATGATATATTCAGCTGTGTGTGCCAGAAGTTATTCAGTTAATTATATACCTCAAAACCCCTATGGTCACAGTTACTTCCATTAAGCTCAATATAAGATGTAGGTAGTGATCCCTTTCACAGAGGAGATATTTTTACAGAAATGCTTAGTTTACATATAAAATAAAGGTGTACTTTGACCCATACATTTTTTCAACCAATGAACAATAAGATGAAGTTGAAAGTTGATGCTGTGAGCAGTGCTATAAGTCATGATCATGGATTAAATTGTGGTGTCCTGGAGGCCAGTGTGGAATTATGATGGCTGTCAATTAGCTGCCTTTTGAATCTTACCTCATCATGTGCAAATACAATAGGTCCTACACTGCTGTCTTCTTCATGTTAAAGCCATCAAGCTCATGCTGCATGGACACCTTCATGACAATCTTATCGCAGGGAAAAAACCTTAGAAAACTTAATGAATAAAAATAATGCTTTCTTTTTCTCTGTAAAATATTTTATAATTAATTCTGTAATGAAGTAATGTTAAAGCTATATGAAACTGAAACCAGAACACATATAAACACATGCCAAGCTACTAGAAGGAAGCTCTCTGTGCCAGCAGAATAAACAGAACAAAGAAGAGCAGATAGGGACAGGTGACAAATACGTACAACTGTTTCTGTAGCACTTTTCGATTTTCAAAGTTTTTATAGTTATTACTGAGCTATCCTTCTTGGCACTGTAAGGTGTTAATGGCTGCTAACAAGCCTGTCTTTGAACTGCAGACAATCACAGACATCATTAAAGCTGTTGAGAGTGCTAGGCATTTAGGCTAAGTGTAAGAAACCACTCATGTACTAAAAGTGCTGAAACAGTAGAAGTGACTGTCCAGAGCCAGACAGAAACCTGTGATTGAGCTAACTCAGGGAAAACAAGAAAGCTTCCTTTCTCCCATAAATTTAAATCCAAAGACTTACCAGCTCCTTCCCTCAAGCTTTGAGTAGCACAACCATAAAAGGAATGTCAGGAGACACTGAGATAAACATCTCAAACACAGCCTCTAATGAAGGCAGAAGATGAACTTCTGGGAGAACCGGACTCCCCAGGAAACAGGGGCAAAAAAAAAATCTCACATCACCTTGAAAAAAGTTGGAGGTTGAACTTGAAAAAAGGCATTAAGTCTTCCAGTAAATCCCTTTTCTAGCACATCAGAACAGGAAGGTTGCTGGAGAGCCTGTGCCTACAGCTATTTCAATCAATGAGAGTGAGAGCAGGGAACAAGGTCAGACTGGACTACCGTAGTCTCTACTCTTTAATTCCTTGTTCATTCTTTGGCTCTGTTTATATTTGCCCCAAACTCCTATCTCTGGGACTAGTTTTCCCTAGGGCCCCAAGCAAGTTGGACCTAAGGCAGTTGGTACAACTTCGCCTTGCAACAAGGATTCACCTGCTAAGTTTCCTTTTCTTAACAAAAGGCAGAGTTCAGAGTGTCAACAGAATCAAGGAGTGCACAATTAAGAAAAGTCCAGAGCAGAAAACAGTGAAGGAATTTTCTGTATCTGCATTGCAGTGTAAAGAATCCAAGGAAGTTCGCATTTCATACCACTTTTCGTTCAGAAGTTCTGGCCTAGATCAAGCAATTTGCTGATTTTATTAACGAAGGAGTTATGAATCAAATGGATCAATTGAATAGTCACATATCATCAGTTCCAAAGGAATTTAAGTTGAAATAGCTGAACAACTCACCACTGCATGTCAATTCTCATTTAAAACTGCCTTGTTATCAAAAGTCTTGGTAACTAGCTGTTGTGGCATCAGTCTTAAGAAGTTACAGGGAAAACCTGAAAACTACTGACCAACAAAAGATCTAGCATATTCACTGAGTGCGTATGAGTAGAGCAATTAGGATGGTTTATGGGTACATATGACATGCTGAAACACAGAAGAGTCTTTTCTAAACAGAGACTTTATGTCACTGGTCATGATGGTAAAATCCACAGGAATACACTGAGGGTGTCCTAAAGCAAGTAGACAATAGTCTACTGCAATTCCCAAAAGACGTGTCAGAGTCCTTTGCCAAAGGTTGTTCAGGAGCCCAGACTCTCACAGCATAGCAGGGAAGGTCCTCACATATAAACAACTGGTAGAAAGGAAGAAAACAATACGGGAGAAAATAGTCAGCTTTCACAGTAAGAAGGAGCCATGAGTCGTTTCCCATAGGAATTTGCACAGGTGCCTGGACTGTTTCAAATATCCATAAACAGTGTGGAAAAAGGATGAAAGAACTAAGATCATTCACAATATTAGGTATTCTATATTGACTGTGGAGAATAACAGAAGTGCTGCATGGATATTTTAATACTCCTAAATAAAACTGAGTGAGGTACTTTTTCCAGCCCTAACCCAAATGGTACAGGCTGGTAGTATCCACATTATACAGTACTTTCAAGTGGCTTTATTTGATCTTCGTGTAGCTACCTTAAAAAGTATGAATTGGGTTTGTTTCTTTTTTACATTTACGTTCAAATGGAATAGAAAAATGTGAGGGTAGCACAACTTTATCAGAGTGGCATTTCCCTAGTAAGAAAGCAGACACTGATTGTACATTTGCATTTGACTTGAAAGGTATGGAAGTTGCATAGTAAAAAGTCTGTATTATATACTGCTGGAGATGTGAGATGGAGTGGGCCAAAACTAGAGCATTCTCACCCAGCACATACTGTCTCCAAACCTTGAATGGGCCTTAGTTTGGACAGTACTAGTTTGTACCAGTTGGCAGGAACCACTTTCTGACATGCTAGAAATTAAACAGTGGCTTAATTCACGGCTCTCATGGCCTCAGACTCTGGCACGTGCTTGCCTGTTTTGTCATTTGTCAGCAATGTGAAGGTATCAGTGCTCCCTGATACCTTCAGATAAAGCTTGGTTACTGTTTGGGAGGGAAGAAAATTGAACAGGGATGCTATCTAGTATAAACCAGAAAATATATGCTGTGAAGACAATAAGGAGCAGGACAGTAAGGAGAAGGCCACCCTCTTTTTTTTTTTCCTTTTTTTCTTCCTTTTATTTTTTTCAGTAGAAAAATAGCTTAGTCCTACTTTTGTAAGCGATGCTAACCACCTTCAGGGACAAGTGATCATATTGGATCTATTAAGTTTTCCAGCATAGATGCTAATCCCAAGGACACAGTGTTTAAAAGCTTTTTGTTGCCCTGACTCATTTACAATAATGAGTCAGGGCAACAAAAAGCCTTTGGATAAATCCAGAAGGACTACATGACAAGGCAAGGAAATGGTAAAATTCAATATAGGTGAATTTAAAGGGAGGATCATGGGAAGAGGAAAAAGTCCTAACTTTATGTACGAGAGAATGAGCTCAGAGATGGATAATAATTACAGAGGTATGAGATCCTGGTCTTACAGACATAGGACAAACTCACCTTGGTGTTCAGTAATGGCTGGAGGTAAGGAAAAAAAATAAAGTGAAAATTGGGAATTATTAGAAAGGCTCATAGCAGTCTGAAAAACACATTCAAAGGTATGAAGCAACTTCTGTACAGCACTGGAAAAGAGAGTGTGATATGACATAAGTCTGGAAAACCACAAGTAGTACAGGAGGATGTCTAGGATAGCTACAGCCAGCTATTTCAGTACCAAATCTATGGGTCATCCAATCAAACTAGCAACTGGTACCTTTAAAACAAAGGAAACAGAGTGATACCAGTCAATTTTTGGATTTTAACTGCCAAAACCTTGCCCCACAGCCCTCACTATAGATAGGTTCAGGGAGCAGCTGGGCAACCTCACTGAAATCCCTGAAGTAAATCTTGTCTCTGAGCCACAAATTACTGGTTGGTAGGAGAGTATACAGGGAAGTATCAAATACACTTGTTCTGTTCTTAATCTCTTTTGCAGGCCTCTGGTTTTGGTTACCACCAGGTACTGTGACAGATGGACCTCTGGTGCGGCTTGGAACAACCATTGCCACATTCTTGTGCTCTTCCTGGGCTTTACTACTATGTTCAGAGGTGTAGGATTTTCCCCAGACTCTTTTCAAATAAACAGGATTGCTTTTTGTATAAACACACAAGACTGATGCTTGCAATTGATTTCAGAGCATCCTGACAAAGGTTAAAATATTGACTAACTCCTTGAAGCCAAGCAATTGTACACACTTTACTTTGCACATACGCACAGATATACACAGGCGCTTGCTCAAATGAACACACTCTAAATCTGTGTATCTTTGCTACAATGCAGGGAGCTAATAAAAAAAAAACCAACCAAAGACTGGCATATTCCAAGGTTTAAAAACACTTTATGAGTTTCAGTATCCCATGAATCTGTTTGCAAATATCTTGCAGGAGTGTTTAGCCAAAGGGACTGGGTTTTTATCAGAGACAGGGCATGAAGCCAGAACGTCTGCCAGTGTGGCAATCTGATGGTTGGACAATTTTTGTCAACTGAATGTGTGTGAATTAAATTTGAAATGTACAAATTCAGGCCCTGGCAAGAGTTTGAAGTCATGTAGCTGTCACCACTTCCAGTAAAACCTGAGCTGCTCACATTCGGCTGCCAGACACTTTGAATCAGCTGCTGCCAGACAACCAGCTATCTGAGACACCTTTCCATGCACACACTGGATCAGAGATTTCTAAAGCAACACAATTATTCCTGAGTCTCAGCAACTTGAAGGTAAGAGGCACGGACCAAAACATAATATCGCATTAGAAATAAAACAGCTCCAGATAACAAGTATGGTAAAAGAAGTTTACACCTTGCAGTAGATTCAGCTCTGATCAGTGCCCCTGCTGCATGCTGTAATGGTGCCTGTATGGGGGCAGAGGGTTCGCTCACTTGTTTACGCAGGATTCCTTTCAGTTCAAAGCTTGTTTTTTAAAGATGTCTTGCTACCTTTCATGCATTGTAGATATGAGAAGAACTCAGTGAGGAGAAAAAAAAAAAGGGAGTTCAGAAAATAAGAGCCAGCAGCTGGTAAGTATCACAGTTCAGCATTATAAGTGCATCAACAAAAGACCTTCATGCTTAAGTAGGTGGAAAAAAGGAATTTCAGGAATACGGAATCCTTCACATTTTAGCACAATAATGTGATGACAAAAAGACCTGTGACAAATAACTGTGCTCTTCTAATGTGGAGTCACTAGGATTAATAGCCTTTAAAACCTTCCATTTCTCTTACATTTGATAGGGGTGCCTTAAGGGGTTGGTTTTAGGTTAAACCATAGAGTGACACTGACTCATTTGAGGTCTCTTAATGCCTGTCTAGGAACTGCTGGGTCTGGAGCACATACTGCTGATGCTTAATGTGCTTTGCATTAGCACCTCATGTCAGGAGAACCTGACACTGGCAGATAAATGGATGTTTTACAGCACAATGTTCCTTTCTGCTTCTTAACTAATCAGCAGTAGCAGGAAAGGCAATAGAGGGGATTTGACGAGGTTTAATCACAATTCTATAAGAAAACAAATAAGTATAACTTGAAACCTCACTGGCACAGTTTTTACAATAACTTCTAAGCCTCCTAGCCTATGGAAAACAAAACAAGGCAATCCAAAACGAGTAAACTAATGATGATAGAGCAGCTGGTATGTGAAGATTAGAGAACACTTCACAACTTCACAAGCATTACTGTCGATATTTTGTTGAAGTGGGAGTTATCCACGGTTTATACATAAGGAAACTGAGGCACAGTGGAGTTGGAATAATTTTTTCAAAGGAGATCCCCAGTGCTAGACTGCATACAATCACACACATACGTGGTGGGCAAATTGCTTACTAAAGGTAGAATTGTCACTTTTCCACTTACCATGTTCTCAACCAAGCAAAAAATAGGCTTCACTACCGCTTTTCTTTCCTTTACTGGCTATGTGAATTGCTGAATGCAGTCTAGAGAGATGGATATCCTAAAAATACATAAAGGGAAAGCATACAAAATTTTGCAAGTGTCACTTTCAGGGCACTCTAGCGTCACTGCCAAGCTGGACAGCCTGGGTACTGGCTGAAAGTACCAAGCTATGATTTTTTCAGAAGGCCATGGGTTGGATGGGGCTTCTAGGCCTATTTTAGGGAAGTTCAATGTTAAAATCTAACACTAGAATGAGGTAAAACAGAGTTTGTTATTACAGAGTTTGAATTTTCTGGGTGTCACTATGCCACTTCACCCTGTACAATGACCTCCCACCCTTTTTCTTGGTTCAGCAGAGAAAACAAGTACCCTCAACAGCAAGTATATCTATAATGACAAGTGATTTTACTTCCAGGGGCACCTTGGAAGCTTTATCTACCAGCAAAGATATACTTATGCCATGCTTAAACTATGACAAATAATGTTACTGAGGTGGTATTGCATAAAAGTCAGGAAATTATGCTCTCATGAAGATTTAATGGGATTCCTGTCTATTTTGTAATTAGGATGCAGCATTTTAAATGTTGTAAACAACTCCTTTGCTGTTCTTTTGTAGCAGTGTACTTACATGGGCAACTTAAGAGTATTTTCTAACTTCCAAGAATTTAACATTGCTTTAAAATTTTATGCAAAATCTACATTAAAGTATCAACCAACCAATGAACACACTTTTTCTGGTGTTTTTTTAAAGACAGAGGCAAGAAATAAACTTGATAATGCATAACTTCAACAACTCTCAGATAGATACAGATATATATACAGCATAGTTTGACCTCTGGGACTACAGCACAGCAGCACAGACTGTTTTCATTGTGACCTACTAGATGGCTCCTTTGGTTAGTACAGAGCTGTACTAACCAAAGGGGTGATGTAGAGATGCATTCATGCACTGAATGAAAAATGTGGTCATGGTGGAGAAGTCAGGTCAGGTCTTTCACTCTTCTGTTTTCCACAGACCTAGAGAACTTGGCTATTATGGGAGCAGTGTGCCTTACCTTTCCTCAGCAACAGAAGTACTCTTCTAGGTTCATGTACGTGGACCAAAAGCTACCTGGAAGGAACAAAAGCTGAAAGGAATTTCATGCAACAGACAAAATACATTTCTGTTGCCCTAAAGTATTCCTCCAGAATGCTATGAACAGACTAACTGCAGTTAAAACTACTAGTTTTTTTCTATAGGATAAGGCTTTCATGGTATTCCTTCCTCAAATCTTCTTCATTAGGGGAAAAAAATCCCAACCTTACCTAATTGAGTGGGGGAGATTTAATGTAGTAGTAGTATGTATTGGTTCAAGTGATGCTTCATGTGTCTCCTCACCAGTCACGAATTATTTCAGAGAGTTCAGAAAGCTGATGAAGTATGAAAATACACAAATGAGTTTTTAGAAGACTGCTCCTGTCCCAGAAATGAACACATAAATCAGGAGTTTTTACAAATAAACTGCCAATTAGAGAGGTGTAAGAGGGAGAGGAGATTTTATTTTGGTGGACTGAAGAGCCATTTTCTAACTGAGGAGTTATGTGGCTTGCACTGCCTCCAGCTCATTAAAGGGGAAATCAATTTTACAGGGGACAAGCTGACTAGACTAGTAATAATGGCATTAAACTTACAACAAAAGGGGAGATTAAAAAGGGGCAGCAAATAAACACTCATTTAGCACAGTCAAGTTGTCAAGAACAAAATTAATCAAGACACTGAATGACAGAAAGAAAATAAATTCTTTAATTGCCTATTCATGAATGGCAGGAGCTTGTGTGGTAAACAGGAAGAGTAGGAACTACTTGTACTATGAGAATGAATTTGACCTGCTCGATATTACTGGAACTTGAAGGAAGATTTCTGTGATAGGAATGTTAAACTCACTTGCAATAAGCAATTCAGGAAAAACACAGTGGCAAGAGAAGAGGAGAAGAGGCAGTATGTGACAATTACTGATTTCAACCCACTGACAACTATGCAGTAAATGCCTTTGTGTTTACAGATCAATCTCCCTTGTCACAGAGACTGTGACAAGGACAATTAGATGCAGGCAGCTCCTTACGATGAAACTACCCTATGGAGCAGGATGATTACTCCCTTAAACCCCTACTTAAAAGGTCTATGAAGACGAAAAAGAGAAAAAACTTTTTGTACTGTATGAGCTTTAAAAGAAAAGGTTTTTTCAGAAGTGAGTATCTGGTTGAAAGATGTAGCTCTACAGGCTTGACATTTCCAGTAATAATACACCTTTGAAATTCTGAAAAATGATTGATAAAAATTTCCTAAATCAAAAAGTTTTGTGTCTCTCCTTAGAGAATTCTGTACAAGACATCCTGACAGCTAAATCTAAATTGACTCCAGGACTAAAAGTTAGTCATATTAAATGAAAGCCAGAACTTGATTACATTTGTTGCATGCAAATAGAATGCAACACAACATCCACTACTTTAAAATAGCCACATTTAAACAGGATGAGTTTGTGCCTAATAAATAAGAGGAAGAATTTAAAAGGAAAAAATATGCAAACAATAATAAAGATATTTAAAAGCACTTTAAGAGATTTAAGAATTGCTATGAAGGCACAATCTATTCTATACCAGTCTAGCTGAAAAGATGAAGACAATGTGAAATTTTAGATATAAACAGGTTGGGCAGGGAGCCAAGAGAGAAAATGGATTAGATCATTTGAATTTAGGATATGAATGGCTACTGAAGACAGAAGAATATAGAAGGAATTCTATGGATACCTGAGTTTAGTATGCTAAAAGGAACATTAAATATATTTGGTGTAAAAGCAACCTTACAGTATGTTTGTCCATTGTTAAATGGAAAGGATACAGTTGTCAAAAATAACACAGAAGATACTGAAATTCATAATAAATATTTCAGTTTTGTGACTGTGAAAAAGCCAGATGTAGTCATATCATTTGAAGACAGAGATGAAATGTTACACTTTAAACAACAAAGGCAGTGTGTTCCAAGTACCAGCTATCTAGGCTGTCTCTTTTATTTAAAAACGCACTGAGACATGTTAGGGGAAAAAAAAAAAAAAGCTTAAAAAGCTTTTTTAGGCCATTTTTTATTACTTGTAAAATATCTTAGATTGCTGAGATAGATCCTGAGCATTGGATGGAAGTCAAAGTTATGTCCATATTTTGCTTTCAAATGGACATCATCTACTTGGATTTCTCCAAGGCTTTTCATACAGTCTCCCACAGCCTCCTCCTCAAAGAAACTTACGCATGACAGTCTAGACAAGAGGTCTGTGGGGTGGGTGGGGAACTGGCTGACCAGCAGCACACAGAGAGTGGTGATAAATAGCTCCTTTTCAAACTGGCAACCTGTCACAAGTGGGTTCTCTCCCTGGGATCAATACTAATGCTGTTTAATAACCTCAAATTGATCTGGATGATGGGATCAGGTGCACCCTGATGAAGTTTGCCAAGGATACCAAACTGAGAGGGGAAACAAGCACTTTGTAAGGGAGAGCCATCCCGCAGGAAGATCTGGGTGGGGTGGAAGAGTGGGCCAACAAGAACATTATGAAGTTCAACAAAGAAAATGTAAGGTCTTGCACCTGGGAAAAGAAACCAGGAGTCTCGCACAGACTGGAACCTACCCAGCCAAGGAACAGCTCTGTGGAAAGGGGCCTGGGGGTCCTGGTGACTGAATACAGCTGAATATAGATGAATGATGTGCTGTTGTGGCAAAGCAAGCCAACAGATTGGTGGATTGCACCAACAAGGGCATCCCCAGCAGAGATAAAGAAGTCATTTTTCCACTCTGCTCAGCACTTGTCAGGCCACACCTGGAATAACGTGTTGAGTTTTGGTCTCTGCTATACAAAAAAGGAGATGTGGACAGGCTGAGGAGGGCCCAGAGAGGGGCTCCAAAGATGATGAAACGACAGGGAAGCCTGGCATGTGAGAAAAGAATAAGAGAATTTGGTTTGTTCAGTCTCAGGAAAAGAAGACCATCTTCCAGTATTTAAAGCATGCCTACAGCAAAGATGGAGACGTCCCTTTTACAAGGTGTCACATGGAAAAGAAATGGGGTGATGGATACCAGCTACTACTGGGTGGATTCCAACTGGACAAAATAGGAGCACTTTTCACAATGAGAACAGTCAGCCATTGGAATGTTCTTCCCCAGAAGTCGTGGATTCCCCTACACTGGACACTTATGATTCAGCTGGACAGGGTGATGGGCCATGTTTTTGCCCAGAGTGGTTAGACCAGATGATCCTTGAGGTCCCTTCCAACCTGGTATTATTCTATGAATTCTATGATAAATGGGGTGGTCTAGGTAAATATACACCTGTCCATCTGACATCAATCTTGGGAAAAGTAATGGAACATCAGATGGAGCAATTGATTAATAAAAAATAGAGGGTAACATATTTAATGTCGTGCAACATGGTTTATGGACAAAAGAATTTGTCAAATTACTGAGATACCCATTTTTTATGGCTACAGAGGTACGAGGTTAAAGCTGCTAGATTTCAGAAGAGAATTGCACAAAATCAGGATGCCAAACATTAAATTAATGAAAAAACAGCTAAAAGACAAGGCTGATAGGCAATTTTAAACTGGGAATATTAGGAGCATGTGCATTTTATTTGATATTTTTCCAAAGTTATGTTCCGGCTTCCATGCTGCTAATACACTTTGACAAACATTAAAACAAAACTCATCAAATGTGCATATGGAAAATGCTGAGAAACTAGTAAATAGTAAAGGGAACTATCATTCAAGCAAATCCATTCTAAACCTCTCGGTAAACTTGACAAGGATATTTTTATCAGGCAATGGAAAAGGCTGGCTCCACTGAAGGTATATGAGACTATTCCTGAAAGCAGTTTCTGTGCATGAGACTAGGTTTGCAGCCAGGTGACATTGTAATATCTACAGAGCATTGACTAAAAGTGGTTGGTTGGTTGGTTGGTTTTTGTATGAAAAATAAGCTATCGGAGGTAGATTGTGCTTCATATATAAAAAAAGATTAAATTCCAGTTTACAAATATAAACATACAAATAAAATATAAATATACATATAAATCCTCAATCTTCTGCTTGACATGTAGTCCAGACATTCTAGTATAGTTCTTGGGGGAGGGAGAGGAAGATGGGAAGAGAGAAAAATGCCACAGCTACAATTAAATGGTCAATTTTATTCAGATCTTGGCCCATCATCATCCAAACTAGGCAGAAGTTAGAACACACACTGGATTTCCCTTGGATTTTTTCATATAAATGTTCTCCTTACGGAAATTCAACGAAAGTCAGGGAGGAGAAGGATGCAGGGGAGACAGATGGGAATGGGAGACTGAGTGCTGCACAGGTGTGCAGCAACACAACTGTTTCAGCACAGCCAATGAGACAGTGATCAGGACTTTCATCTGTATTGAAGAGAATTTGTCTCAAATTTATTTCAAGTTTCCCTACCTGGATTACTTATTTATTCACTGCATAACTTATTACAAATATTTAAATCCCGAATTTCCATACCTCTGGTGGTTCTGTGTCCATCCTCCTTTGTTGCTATTTAGGTTTGCAATTTGATTGGCTCAAGAAAGTGAGCTGAATAAGGAATAACTGACCCAGAGAAATGAAATGCATAATATTACACTGAATGGCTGACTAACAAAAGGTAAGTTTATCATCTGGGGGTTTGCAGTTCTCTAGCATGTATAAATTTGGAGGTTCATCATGTCAGAATTCTCCTATCATCAAGCTAACTTGATTCTTCACTGTGAGTGTATTTACATTTCTTTGATTTTCCCAAGAGGTATGTTTTCTTAACAGAATAATGTCATCATGTGTTAAAATCTCTGCCGGCCGGGCTGTTCCCAGCCTGGTCTGCAGGTTAACGGGGTCCGAGCCTGCGTGAGCTAGCGACGGAATTGATGGTAACTNGCAGCTGGCTTGTGGACCCACCTCAGTGTTAAATATTATGAATCCTTTTATTATTCCCATTAACCATCCATTAGTGATCCACTAGATAATGTTGAGTTACAGAGAACTCAGACAGCTTTTTCTAGAGTGTCTCCCCCACAAAAAAAAAAAAAAAAGGGTATTGCCTCTCTTCATATTTCTCACCTGCTTCCCCTTCTCTGTGGTTGATAGGTCTTTATGTCTTCTGATCTCAGACATAGGCACCACCTTGCAAACACATAGGACTGAGAAGGACGTGCTGGGTCTGTGTGTCCAGTTTTCTACTACTGAAAACAAGACATTAAATCATGTGCTTACAATATTTTCACAATTAAAATTAAAATACTTCTGCTTTCTTCGTTTTGACCCTATAATTGTTATTGAAAACCTGTTCTTACATGCCATGTGTTAATTTTCTCTCTATTTGTCAGACTAAATGTAGTCACGTTTCGTTTATATCCATCTGTTTTCCTGTTGATGCCATCTCCTGAGTTAAATAACGTGAGTTTTATCTTATAATAGCTTTATGGACAGTAAAATGTCCTTCCTTCCCTCTCAGTTCAGTATAGGCATCAGTCTAAACCAACCTAGCTCTATTCATAAGGCCCCTTAAAACAAAACTTCCACTTATTCCAATATATTTCTAGGACTTCTGTGTCCCCACACCACATTAATTGCACCTTTCTCTGAGGCAGGTGGCCAGAACTGAACATTGCTTTTCAAACAAGGTCCCTTAAGTGCAGAGCATCATGACCTTAGATCTCTCTGGTCTCTGTTTCACTTTCATATCCCAGAACTGAATCACATTTTTAAACAAATACATCAAACCAGTAGCTCAAATTAATACTGCTTTTCTAGTATACAAAATTTTTCTCATCTGCTTCTGACTTATGACAGCCCCCGTGTTATTATAAGTACCTAAAATCAGTTCATACTCCATTCTACTAAAATTAATCTCATTTCTATTGTTCCTGTCCTGAAGACATTGCAATTTTTCGTTACATAAAATCCCGGTTCTCTGCTGTACTGAAAATGCCTCCAAACTTTGAGTTATCGTTAAATCTTGTTAGAAAACTGTAACTTTATGTGGCACCCACTCTTCCACAACAATTAAAGTGCTCTACTTTCTTTACAGCTGGTGTTGCTGTGTGCTGAACTACAGCAGTCATGCCTTTCTGTAAGAAAAAGCACACCAATCACAAAATACCCAGGTTCTTAATGACTCATATCTGGGTGAAATTCCAAGTTTCAGTGCATGATCACAAGTTAACCTTGCACTAGCATATTACTGTAAATGTAAAACACACAATATTGTCGTTTCACTTCAGTTTCAGCACAAAAAATAGGTTTACAATGCTATAAAACTCGAACACTTGATTGTTTTCATCCTACCGATGCATTGAAGCAAAAAATAACCTTTTCAATATCTTTTATCACTAAAGAATGCAGACTGCTCCAGGGAATTAACCCACCTAATGCATTCAGAATCTTTTCTTGCAAATTCTATTTCAGAAAGTTTGCTTATATTTTAAAAAATGAAAGTAAGGGAAAGATGGAGGAGATGGGGATAGTATTTCCACTTGGTTGCCACATCTAAGTTGCCTCTTTTTTTCCTCATGAGCTCAAATATCTCTCTCTTGAGGGTTAATACTCATTATTACATTTGTTGTGAATTTCCAAATGCATGTGACATTTGGTTTGAGTTTGTTCTTTCTGCTGATAAAGGAAGCACATACCCTTGAAGTTAAGGATGAATAAAATTTTAAGTCCTTGTGCTAAAGAACAAAATCTAAACAAAGGGATAGTTGTGGTGCAGCTTGACAGTGTGATACCAGGATCTAATTCTTATTCATCACAAGACAAAACATCTTTCAGTTATTCTTGTCTTTGACTTTACCTCTTGGACTTCCTTATAAAAGATGAAATACATCTTCCTCTTTATACCCAACTATACAATAGGTGTCCTAGTTTAAAAGAGAACAGACAATGAAACAAGGGAACTGGGAGGCTGACAGCAGGGAAGTCCATCCCCCTGAAGGCAAAACACACTGCTTTTTTATTAAAGTGTGTCATGGACATGCTAAAAGGTATTTACAGCCCTCGGTCACAGAGTTTTAAAAATACCTACTGTGTCAAAATGTTTCTGAAGAGAGATGGACTACACTAAGACATGGAAAATCGATCTACTCTTCCTCTTTCCTTTGTCTATTCCTGTCAATCATACATTTCAGAAACCAATTATGCTTATGATAGCAGAATACATTTAGCCTTGCAGTCTTTGTGGGCATATGTTGTAACTGACAGTCAGTTTTGTGGGACTTCATATGCACATATTTAAATATCTGAGTCAATAGTACAATTTTTGGCTGGTTTTGCCACACTCCAAGATCATCTTAGCCTAACCAAGTAAAAATTTTTTTTTTTTGAGATAATGTTCATTTTCCAAAAAGGACCTATTCAAAGGCTTCATCCCAGGAAGCTGTGAGGACACTGTATCACAGAGACTAAATATGTCCCAGGCTCAAACTATTATACTTGTAACATACCACCGGAAACATTCGAGCTAGCAGCATGGCTTATGAATCATTATGGTCAAGGTATTGCTAGGAATCTCATGAGACTGAAGCATTTGCTTTCCCCTAAAAGTACTGAGGGATGGTTTTTGAAAGATTATCTATATTTTAACATTTTTCTTTTTGTTTTCTTTTTTTTAACTTATTATGTGTTCTAACTTTTTGTATACCTTTTAACTGTTGTTGGACTATCCTCAGCATGGAACAGCTGACCACATCTAGGGGCAAGGGGACAGATTACATATCGGGTCAAAGGGAGCACAAAAAAAATTTTTATATAAATTCAGGGGGTTTTGTCAATTCAGGTGGCAGGGCTTTCTTGGCTGACTGATGAACTATGAAGAGGACACTGCATGGCTGATATACAGCTGCCAAGTTATCCACACATGTTCAATAGTTGCACAAACAACTAAAAAAATTTTTTCCACAGGGATGCACAGCATCAGCTGTGTGAAATGGGGTACACTGGCCATATTTTGTATAATGCTTCTGTGAATACTGGTTTACTGCCAACTAAGAGGATCACCATGGGAAACAAAGAACAAACCCTTCTGGAACACAGCTACTCATTTTGAAATAGTGCATCTAAAAGCTGATTATTCCTTTCTTGCATGACAACCACTCCAAAAGCACCTTTTGCCATACAGCATGAACATCAATGTTTTATTTTTCCAATTTTCAAAGACCACAAGTGCTTTTTACTGATACAAATGTGAATAGAATATTTTGGTGTGCCTCAACATGCTGTACTAACCCACAAATAAATAAGCAGTCACAACAAATTTTCTCCTGCATCATATCAACATTTGATGTGGCACAAATATAGCAATATGCCTGAGGAAACTTCGTGCTTAAAGAGAATATATGTTTCAAATAAAAAGTGTAATCTCGTTTATATTTTAGTGGGAAACAATATATGCACAGGTAAAATAAATAACTAAAAAGCAGAGATGAACAAATTCAAAGACAGAACAGAAACAGAACTATATATTTTTTCACTACCAAAATTTTAATCCACAACATACTTAGCAGTTTTGCTACTCCACTATTTCTTGAAATTTGCCATTAGATAGCTTGGACATTATACAGCTGCCTAAATTTAGGTGCCAGGTGCCATCCTGGATTATCCAACTTCACTTTCATCTGCCCTTCTTGAAGCTCCTGTAAATTCTGTGCCACATCTTCCTGCTCCAGGCTGACATGTCAGATACTCTTGCATGTACACAGTGACCCTATGTATCCACATTAGCCAACAAAATCCCATTCTGCTCCTCTGTCCCACAACTGAACATCTAAATTTAGGAACCCACAAACTTAACATGAATTGTACCTGCTTTGAACCATTGGGGATGTAGTAGGACACCAGAGACACGGTACTGGCTGACATAACATCGGGCTTGAGAGAGATCTATGCCCTCCTGGTGCAATCCCAAAGTTCTCTCTGGGACACTTAAATAGTACTCAACACCTATTTGTCGACAATCAAATCAAACTCATTAATTTCTCCTGGCTTTTCCAATGTATCCAAGTGTTTTTCTTCAGGACCATACTTTGCACTTATTTACAAAAAACAACAAATATGTAAAGCTTATAATAATACAGAAATAAGATCATATTAGTTCAGCAACAGCCTGGCCCTTTCTAACTTATTTGCAGAGGATTTAGCTGATTTTGTCATTTTCTGGTGTGCACAGACCATACAAACCAAGCGTTTAAAGTTCAAACACAGAAATTTGGCCACAGCTACAAACAACAAATTGACTAGTCCTAGCAATGAAATGTTAATTGGTGTCTGAGAGATTCAGTTCACAATAAAAGAGCATACAATGCTTAATCCTTGCCAATTTAGAAATTTTTAGCAGATATGATTATCAAAAGAATGAGTGTATGGGGCGTTTTCATATGTAATATGTAATCACAGAGTCACCAACAGCCTTGCCTGCAGGGAGGGATCTGTGAACAGAGAGCTGCCATACGTAGTTGTTGCTACGGGTTTCTTTTACTCTGAGGCAGAGACCCAACAGCTGTATTTGGTAAAAACATAACCCTTCTTCTTCAGCTTCAGTTCTCCATATCATTTATTAATTTTTCAAATGCCCTGCCTAGAAATGTTTGCCATTACACACTACTATGAGCCTGGTAAGAACGGTCCTCTTGCAACTTATACTTGATCTTCCATACTGATTCAGTATAAAAAGCAAAAGACTGAGATTAAAATGCCAAACTGAAAGACTTTATCCTGTGAGCTGAAGTTACTTAGAGGAACAAAATGGGTGGCTAGACCAGTTTCTCAACCTTTGTAGGGAGAAGAAGGAGGCAGGATTCAAGGAGGGGGAAGCACATGCAGCCCCTGCCTTTTATGAACTCTGCCTTAAGCCAGATTCAAGTTCCACAGAAAACACTTGACACAGAGGGAAGCAAGTAGCAACTATTTCAAATAAGTCAGAAAATGGAAATGAGAAGTAAAAATACTGTGACATTCCTGCTGTTGTTCATCTGAGATCTTATACCAACTGCCCTCCTGAAACACTTAATCCAAGTAATCTAAAGTTTAAAAGAAGGTCCGTATGCCCAGAAGAGTTCCCACAGGCATCTTGGACATACTTTTTGTGTGTGTACATATCTGTACATTTGTTTGTCCACAGTAAGGGCAGACACATCTCAGACTCAACACCTGGAGACAGTGATGTTTGGAATCTGGCACTGCACACCCAGATCAGCAGTCCTGGACATGGAGCCTCTTCATAGCTGGGGCTGGACCCCTAGGGGAAGGTAATGTGCTACAGAACCGAGCAATCTTATGGGTTTAATGTGTGCTCCTACACAGGTGACTGAGGTTCATCAGTCCCCACTGACTCTGTGTTGTCTCTGGAGAACAATTACACCCCAATACCAAGTTCAGGACTAACCTAGAGACAACCAGCAGAAAACACTGAGCATCAGGTTTCATCCATCACCCTGTGTTCACTGCATTAAAAGAGCTGAGCCTGCTCTGAACAGGGCTGCATTGCAGACAGTGAAGCAGTCTCTATCCACGAAGAAGCTTGAAAACTTGTGAAATGAGCTGATTGTGTGACTGCTTCAGCCCAAACACCCTGACCACCCTTCTGCATAATAACTATGCCGGGAACCATTTTCCATCACAAACGCTTAAGTTGATACATTGCTGTCAGCTGAGGCTACAAGCAAATAATTTCATTGCATTATGAATGACTTTTCATTCTGCTAGCATGAGGGCAAGATTTGGGGTTGGCCATATGAAAAATGGTTTAAATCTGATGGATAAAAAGTTGTTTTCAGATAACTGGCAATTAAATTATTCCTAATGTTGACACATTGCCATCAGATTTCCAGATTAAGAGGAGTACTTTTTCCTACTCAACCAATACTAACCACTCTGGCAACTCCTGTTTTGGAACATTTAATAAAAAAGGATGTGCTCTTCTGCTCTTCACACACAAAAAAAAAAATTAGTAAAGAAACCCTTAACGCCCCAGATGACTGTGATTACAAGGGCTGCATATATATGCTTCCCCTGGCGACATCTATACTGCTCACCACCACTGGTTTTCAAGAGCATGCAACATGGTGCTAAAGGGCAGGAAAGCTGGTGAACTATTACTCTGTACCTGCTCACTACCAGTGAAAACACACGGTATCTCAAACTTACATTTTGTGGCTATATTTTGTGAGTAAATCACAAAACAGTGAAACCCAAAGATGCTTACATTTCCTGGATAACAGCTCATTAAGATTCTTTTCCACCTCAGCGGCAGAGCTGTGGCACTTGCACCAGAGCTCTATCAGGTCCTCCAGACTGATATCATTTCAATCAGAACGTGAATTTCATAACTGCAGAAGGTCGTCAAGTCAAATACTGTGTCTGATTTTTAAAAGGGTTGGATAATTTTATGACCATTAATAACACTTGCAGTTCTGCATGTTAAGACAAGGTAATCAAATGTCACGCTTCGGAGTGCAGGCTGATTGCTATATAGGTCAGGAAGAATATTTTCGCCAATGTACACCATTGCATAAAATAAACTCGCAAATAAAGTTCAACAAGTGAAAATCTTAATATCAAACGCTTTAGATTCTCTATCAGGTCTTGGTTATATTTGGGTACTACATAAAACAAAGAAGGTGTGAAGGACCAAGCAGCTTCCAAAAAGCATTCAAACAAATGTGATATCTAAAAAGAATCAGATGTGAATCTACTTCACAGTGTTTTCAGGTGTCATGCAAGTTCCAAAGATTAAATTTCTAGCCCTCTTTGGAAATGTTTCTTAGCATAGAATCACAGAAAATTAAGGTTGAATGAGATTTCGGGAGGTCGCTGAGTACATCTCTGTTATCCAAGGTTGGATCAATTAAGTTTGTACCAATCAGATACTTATCTAATCTCTCTTTAGACTTCCAGCAATGGACATTCTACAGACTTTTCTTTTACCCAGAATTAGAATTTCTATGTTATTCTCAATTTATAACTTGAATGAGGTAAATTATATGATAAATACAACATATATGTAATTCGATGTAAGCACAGAATGCTGTTAAAACTATATTTTGTCAAATTTTTGAATTTAGCTGCTAAGTTTTTACTCTTTCTGAAAAATGACCAAGGACCTTATCACACTTGAGGGTAGCACACACTACCTGAAACTAGTAGTTTGTGGCTAAAGGAGTGCATTCTCAGAAGCTCTATTTGCTAAAGTACATCTGCAGATATTATCATAATATCAGTAATTTATTTTATTTATACAGTCTCCATAGTCTGCCCATTTCTCAACTTTTTCAAAGTCACCTCCCCAAATCTACAGACTTTATCTTTGAAATCTACAAATCTGCCCCAAAAAGGCATTTTTTTACGATGCATCACACAGGAGTCATAAAAATACCCTTTTTTCTTCAGTTAATAAAAATAACACATAAAAGATTCAGCATTAAACTAACTGGCATGGAAATTAGATTTCCACATCAAGGAAGTCTGAGAGCTTTTTCAAAGAAGCATGAGGGAGACATGTTTTGTGTGTGACGATAAAAACTTTCACAGTTTAATATGCCAACAAGTTTAAAAGACCTTCAGAAATGAAGGCAGGTAGAAAGGGTTACGTTTAGTTCTTGACCAAAGAGTTATGTCTACCTTTCTGAGAGTTCTGCATCTAACAGCGACTTAGACTCTTGACAGGTTGTCTATCCATAAATATGACTCATTGAAATATGCTATTTTTTACCTTTTAAATTTAGTCCACAGATTCATTAAGGTCACTTTAACCATGGCAATAAAAATTAGTATCATTATAATTTCAAAAGTAGTTTCAGGAAACTAGTTTCTTTATTTCCAACTGGTTTTCCCTTAAATTGGTCAGAAAGGAAATCTTATTTTTGACAAATTAAAACTTGTTGGTGTATTACTTTGGTCTACATATCTCATAAGGGTTTTAAATTAGATGTCACACATATGTTTTCTTTTTATAAAGAGAAGAAATTGTTCTTTTAAAACCTTAATTTTGTTTAGATATTATTGTAGAGGTAGATGAACTGAATGACAAAATGGACAAAACTGTTGTCCAGATTTTTTTAATTATTATTTGTTATATATTTTCTAATTTATTTATTTGGTCTCTTTGGAACATCAAATATGGAAAAATAAGCTTAAGAATTTTTTAAGAATTTAAAATTTACAACAATATATTTATGAAACTATAAAATACAGACTTATTTTAAGATGAGTAAGAGACAGACAAGCCACTCAAGCATCAATAATTCTAATGTGTGGTGACTGTAGCCTCCAATTCTTTTTTTTACCTGGTTCTGCTCTTTATAATGAATCTCTTATTGTCAGTTTATGCAAGAGGCATGGGGCAGAGGCTGTTAACCCGCTCTAAACCTGCCTGACAAAAACTGAAAGTCTTCAGTCAATAGTGGAGGGCCTGTCAAAACAGCATGATAGCACAACATCGGGAGCGCAGAACCGTGTGGTCCTGCAATGAGCAGAAGCAGACACAGCAAAATTAAGACAGGGGTTTGAGCTTGGGTCTAGGAATGTGGCAGCCAGCTCACATGAGTTTTGATTCCAGGGCACCCAGCTTCTGCCCACTTGATGCAGCAGAAAATTATCTCTGCTGCCTACTCTTTTTAACAAGATAATTGGCAGATTTTGAGTGCACAGAACCAGGTTCTTTATTGTTCTTTGAGAACAAGAGGCAGGCAAACTGAAATGACTGCACATAAACTAAGTTTAAAGAATGCCCTTTTATGTTTTCTTCTGAATTGATGTTAATTTAAATAAAAGCGTTGAAACCTGCCTGGAAAGTATCTTAATCCTTAGCATTTGATTGCCTTTATTTTATCCCTTTGTAGGTCTAGACAAGTTTATTTGTGAATTATTTCATTTGAAAGTATCTGTGAAGTTCAGCATATATATAATGGAACATACAGAACGTGAAATGTTCCTGGCTATCAAGCTGAGGACATTAAAAATACTTTTTGTATGTGAGTGTTGTCAGTTAGCTGGGCTACTAGAAGATCAGACAGCCAAATTAGAGCAACTGGTTGATTTTCTTGTGAAGATTGATGGGAATGACAGAATAATAGAGGATATGCAGTTAGATGCAAAGGGAGTCACAACATCAGGAAAGGTGCACAAGCTGTGAATTCACAGCAAAAAGTTTATTTCTAAGGCATGGCATAAAAAAAAATGGAAGTCAAAAGAAAAGGCACTAAGTAAATGTCTGCAAAAGAAGCAAAGGTAAGGTGAGTACTTAGAACTGAGTGAGTGGACTAATAGTCTTGGAGAACTGAGTCACTCAATATCAGAAAGCCCGAGAAAGGCTGGGGAGAGGAAGGAGATTGTGACTTAACATGTGAGGAAGCTGTTGAACATAAAAATAGAGATGTATTCATAATAAAAGGATCAATGAAGTACTTTACAGATAGCCATTTCTGTCAGATAAGCTGAGATAAAGGAGAAGTATCAGTCTACAAAAGCTGAAAATATTACTAGAAGTTTTGTAACAGGTTAGAAAATTGGGAATTATCTGATATGTCTATTCTGCATGTTCTGCTGGTGATATAAGGTAAAAAGGTACCACAACCAAGAGAGATTAGAAATGTTACCTAGAAATAGAAATATTGCTGTAGCTTTCACATGTAGCCAGCATGTGGCCAAAGAACACCTTAATGTTTGCAGCTGTGATTAGGGCATTGAAATGTCTTGGTGGCTGCACTTCAGACATCACTTGTCATTCATTGTAGTTGCCAGGATGCAGAGAGGGATTTTGATGAGCACGCAAATGAAAGGAGTAAGACAACGACCCCAAAGACAGTAGTTTGGGATCATGTCATCAAGCTGATTCTGTGCGCCTGCAGAGTCCATGGGTGGGATCCATCCCACATAATCAAGTGTTGTTGATGTCAGGTGTTTCCAGAGGATGAATCTTCCCCATTTTGCTAAGAGGATGTGGTCACTAGCTCTCTGGAAGTGAGTCTCTCCCTGCACTGACAAGAAAGGGAGCTTCAGGTGCCTGGATCACCCTTTTCTGTCTAAATTTTAGATTTACAAGTTAAATCAGCTGAGTTCCATGCAGGCCTTTGGCACAAGCATACAGCTTGGTAAAGACACTCTAATCAAGCCAGAATTATTCAGGTTCTGTAGTGGCTGAAAGGCTGTGTTTTATCTCCTGTCAGAACTCACAGCATGCATTAAGCCAAATGCTTGCTGGTAGGGATGGTATGTACAAAGCAGGTGGTTAAAAACATATGAAAAAAGTAAAAGTCTACCTGAGGTTGGAGGATGGATATTACATTCAGGGTAATAAAAGTACCTGATAAAAAGTTAAGATATTCTTGCAGTGAAAATACCACGCAGTTCATAGGAAAATTAAGTTACATAGTGATTATAGGTAGCATGAAATGAAAACCTGCAATTTTATCTGACAATTGAGGCAGTTAAGTGTAATTTATAGCCAAATAGGAAGTCAAATGATTTTCAGCAGAGAACCTTTAGTGAGGTTAGAAAAAGTAGATCATGGCAACCTTTTAGAGATAAGAGACACCTCCTGAACAAGGCAGAAACATTGATCATGAGGCATTTTAATTACACTGATATTGATTAGGATAACAGGAATGCAATTATAAAGAAGAACACATTCTTAATTGTTACACATTCTTAGTGCAGATGTTTTGTTTCAAGTAATTCCTTGAGCAGGTTTTATAGTCCAAGGCTATTCCATGTCTAATACTAAGAAATGAGCTAAATATAAGAAATCACATTTAAGACACAGAGTGTCCTGGATCTACTTAGCTTATCATTGAGTTTGAAATACCCATGAGAGAATGCTGTGTACTGGAAGTGTTTTGACTTTGAGAAAGAGGACGGTTAAAGAAAACTGGATGCTCTGAGGAATGTTGATTGGAATTCTATAATGTATGAGAAATCTCCTGAAGAAGGGGAGGAAATATAATATTTAAGAAACAACTGATGAGAAGGTAATTGAAATTCATCTCAAGCAAATAGCTGTTCTGCTGAATAGAGAGTAGAATGTCAAGCAAATTAAATGAAAATAGAATAATAAGTCTAACTCAAAACTGAAAATTGGAGTATGTTTCTTCTCAAAACTTGAAACAGTTCAATTACACACCTAAAAGTGACTGCATTTTTCTACCATTAAGAGAGAAAGCCTAAGATAAACAGAACTAGGATATAAGAACACATTGCCAACAACTAAAAGCAGATTAAATCAATCACACCTCTTGCACATCATTTAATTGAGAAAATGTCATCAGTGAATTGTCTAATATTCCAATCTAGTTCATGCTATTGTTAAAATTCTTGATCTTCAACAAAAGCAAATCAAGCAAACAATTCAGCCATGAAATCACACAAGCTTTACAATTTATATTTGTTCTTTCCTCTTCTCAGACTGTGCAGCAGTTCACAGTAGGTGACCTCCCTACTGTCTAGGTCAGAGACAAAAGTCCTTGGCTGAACAGAACAAGAATTTCTGCGTATGAGCATATCCTGGAGAACAGCATTCAACAGATATCCTGTATGCATATTTTCTCTCCAAGTTTAGAAACCTGAGAAATGTTCATCTGCATCCTGTATTCTAATACTTTGAGGACCTGGCCAAACACTGGTTCAAGGTCAACCTTAGTGCCTTTGTCTTAATTCATCTGACATGTCCTAGGTCAGAAAAGTTATATTCAACCATGACATCCAGAAATGATTTGTTGTGCTTCTGCTTGAGCAAAATCACTGACATCCTGCATACCAGATTTACTAAGAAGTCATAAGAGATTAAGTCTTTTCAACTTAAAAAAACTGGGGTGTTTTGTCAGACAGCAGCAGTTTCCAGCATGCTAATGCTTTCTTGGTTTTGCAGAAGGAGGAATTGCTGGAAGGAGTTTCAAAGGATTAATGCTGTTCCCAGGACAGAGCCCAAGTACATGTATTATACACAAATGCTTACTTTGAATAAAATGATTGCTGTGTTTTTACCCACCAGTATTAAGAGGACTCCTCATCTGAAAGACATCACAGATCCCATAAAATCTGGGCTCTCTCCAGAGTCATGTAAGCTCTAGCTCCGGCTGTAATTGCACTTTATGCTACAGAGCCCTTACATCTGAAAAAGCCTGCAGCTGTTTAATTCAACTGATATGGATCATTCTACGAAAAAAATTCAAGGAATAGAATAGTTGAGGACAGTTTTCTTCTTACAGCAACTGTAACCACTGAGATTTCAATTATATGAGTCCTTGCTTCATAATTAAAACATAATCACAGGCAGTTGGTATACATACATCTTGGTCAGCCTCACAGCTGGGTGTGGACCTCTGTAGAAACAAAATCTCTTCCAGTAAAGAGGAATCTGTAAAATTTACAATCTGTAATACTATCAGATCAAATGTGAGACTGAGGTCTTTAAGAGAGGTAACATGAGCTGAACACACCTTTACCTTCCCACTGTCTTCACTGTGAAGTGGCAGAGGACTGGTCAGCTGTATGGCATTATCTGGTCCTGATGGCTTCTCCTTTTGCAAATCAGATGCAAAAGGTTAACTCATAAAGTTAACTTCATTATTTTGGTAGCCTTCTTTACAGATGATCCTGTTCAGAATAAAAACCTTCCCACAATGTGGAAACATGGGGGCTTTTTTCACTATTATATTGTACACCTAGTATTTCTCTGCTTTCTCCACAATTTGTATCCTTTTTCTATCATATTTACCTTTTCACAACATCTCATTCATAGCTCTGAGGCACCCTTATAGTATTAAATCAACTAAGATACCATTTCCAGGTGGTAAATTTACACTTGATATTATTTACATGCATGACCTTGTATGAGATGCAATTAGATTTCATCCTACTTTGTAATTCTATCCTCTAAGACAACTAGCTCTTCCTGTGTTAATAGATCAGACTTTTGAATTATGGTGCCTCCCAGCTTGCGTCTTCACATTCCTCCCCACAATGTTCAAGTGAAAAATTAACATTTATATCAGTTCTTAAATCCCTTTGAGGATCTCTATTGACAATTTCCTTTCAAACCAGGAGTCTCACTTCCTAACATAATCCCTTGTTGTTTAACTTTTGGCCAATTTGTTAATTTTCACATAATTACAGCTGTCTTCTCCATATGATTTAATAGTTTCCCATGTGGCATATCTGTTTCTTTTAGAAGATCAAAGAGATTCTTTTGGTTTTTTACCCCTACTGGGAACATACACTATCTTATCAAAAAGTGTTGTAAGTTTGCTTGGCATTCTCATTTTCTCAATTGTAATATCCTTCACAACTTGTTTTGGCATATTGTGGAGAAGAGTACCGTTACTCTCTAAATACACTCATTACCTGAATCCTTATTATCTAATTTTATGTGCTAGTTTTCACAGTTAATCTGTTACTTAGACCATCCAATTGATTATAGTAATTTATTTGAATTAAATGTTGCTATTCCTATTTCCATACCTCATTTTCACAGGCCATCCTGGGTTGACCCTAGAGATTTATCATGTGTTAGTAGTCAGGCAAAGTAGGTCACAGGTGGTTTTAATGTTAGCTAGATGGTGTGCACCCAGTACAAATATTGCATTTCTTGCCCTCCACCCTCTTTATTTTAAACAGCTAGTAAATGTTTATTTTAATTACCTTCATGAGCACAAAATAAACTCGTGTTTTGGCGCACCTCACATTTCAGGATTTGTAAGCTGTAACTTTCTTTACTGATTATATTCTTTTTTCATTCTTTCTTAACTCTTAGCTAATCACCAAAGTCCTGTCGGTAGTGCTATTTTACATGCTAATGTCTGAAAATAATGTCAAAAATCTATATTAAAAGAATAGATGAAGAGCCATTACAATTTGAATTCATATTTGGACTACTGGTATTTATAAAAAAGCTTTTTCTAAGGTCAGGTATGCTTTAGTGTAGCTGACTTCACCAAACATTTTCCTCAATTCACAAAGGCTGATTCTTTGGAACATAAATGGCCCAATTTTGCTTTTCAAATTACTTTGAAATTTCGTATCAATTTTTTGATATGAACTGAGACTTCTCCAGGTCCAAATTTATTTTCTATAGCTAAAGGTGTTTATGATTGAAACTCAACTCTATATTATTATATGAATTTTGAATCTGACTACAGCCATCCATATTTTATTTCTAACAACTTCTCAATAGAATTTGTTTTGAAATTCATCCAGATCACATTTTGATACTTTAGCAGTTTATGTTTTCTCAAATCTTTCCCCTTTCTGGTCTTTGCAGACATCAGAACTCAATATTGCTACATGACTTCCCTTCTTAATTCTGTTTTCTTCCTTTAAAACACATACTTTCATTTTAGTTGGATAATTATTGCACTGTATTTCTAACAACAGTTATTTATTATTATCTACCCAGCATGCCAGTAATGCCTGCTTTGGCTTTTTGCCTAAGGCTAAGCTGTTTGCATTATACTTCAAGCATTTGCATTGTTTCTTGTTTCCACCTGCACTTTAACTCCTTTGAAAAAAAAAAAAATTGTGAGTAAATACCTTGAATTTGCTAATGGAGAGGTAACATTTGAGGAAATCTCGGAGCCCTCCAGGCACCAAAAATGTTCCCAAGTTCTAATTGGAAAAAGATTAATGTGGAGCTGTGCCATCCTCCTGCAATACCACATCATCTTGGAACACTTTGCTCCTGCGAGTAATTTTCTTCAGAAAATAAAAGAATCACATTAAACAGTAGGTGTCCAAACTAATGGCAATATTTCAGTTCAGACTTTGTGTTAGGTTTTGCATCATGTTCCATCACACAGCACACGTAGCAAAATTCATCATATTCCATCAACCAGTTTTGCTAAATGTCAGGCTTTTAATAAAGGGAAAGGGCAAAAAGTTTTAAAGGGTTTGAATTGCCTTGTTAATCAGCACTTGAAAAAGTTTTGAAGAACTCAGTGACTCATTAATTTAAGAGTGAGTTTCTGGAAGCTATAACATATCTGAAATCCAAATTTTCTTTTAACAATCAGGGGACTTCAGCTGCTAGATTTCAAATGTTACAATGTATACTTATATGTGCTGGGAATCTGGTTTGCCTAGAAAATATATGCAGGCAGCAAAGTCATTTGTCAATACTGACTAGAAGACGCTATCACAAAAAAAGACTCTGAGAAGTGTCGGTGCTTCCCATAAAACCATCCCTCCACCTGCTCTACAGGACAGACAAAGTTCAGTAGCAGCCATTACCAGCTATTAAGAACTACATCCTCACTCGTAAAGGGATCAGCAGGACTGACAGTTCAGCATCACTAGGCAAGTGATGCTGAACTGGTTGCTTGCCAACCATTACATGCCAGACATAAAAAGTCTAAGAAAACTAACAGATGAAAACTTTTAGTGTCATTCTTCGAAATTAAAAATAACCTCACCACTTCTTTTTGCTGTAATTCATAATTCTTTGTGAGCTCCCTCACAGCATCTAGCATACAGAATTGAACTCCCCAATGCCTGTACACAGTGGGTAGCATTATTTCAACTGAATAGTTCAGTTATCCTTTGTGAGGGTGCTTCAGTAACAGCTGCTCAATGGAAGTATGGGTGGCAGAATCAGACCCTCAGCTTACATGGAGTTCAGCATCCCTTCACTCTTTACTTTGATTAACTACATCACTACACATTTTCGAGAGGAAAGGTAATTTTTGCTAGCAGTAACTCAGCAACTTACAGTAAAGGGGTAAAAGCTTTGAGCAGACAATTCTGGGTGTTGGAGATAGTGCAAGTGATAAAATGATGTATAAAATGACATGATAACAAACACTGACCATATCTCTGATTTTTCTTTAGTAGCAGACAATATCATCATTCACACAGCTGTGAGCCATTCAAGAAGGTATTATCCTGTGAGTTCTGACATCAAAAAACTTATCGCTTCCAGCCCTACAGTAAAGCAGTTTAGTAGGTAATAAAAATGAGCAGGAAATTTCCAGAGTGGTCTGAGTTGACAGCAGAGACCAAATTTCCACAAAGTGGTACAGTTATATATAATTTATATCTCTCTGCACCATCTAATCCTCCTGAGAAGATTAATTCTGGCAGAAGGCATGCCATGGAAAGACTAAATACCTTGCCTCAGGGTCTGCAGTTTTTATTTTTTCCAGAGGTTCCTCAGGAATCCTGTTGACAAAGGCCCAAAAATACCCATATTTTTTTCTTTATGTCATTTTGTAAATCTTCTAGAAGTCCATCTCTATTCCTGATTAAGATGAAGCCCCTGGTTTTGTTCTGTCCTTATTTTTCAATGAGCTTTCAGCTAGACTTCCTGATTGTCATTGCAGGACAGGCTAATAGCTAATAAAGAGAAAAAACTCAGCAGTAGTCTGTAGTGTAGTGAAAAGCATAGTACATCTACTATGACCAAGGTTCAATTCTATCTGTTCACACTGCTGTTATCCTAACACTGCAAGAAGTCAATTAATTAATAGGTAGCTATGAGCAGAAAAATCGATACTCAAATAAACAATATTCTAGAGTTCTGTTTAAATAGCAACATTGTGCAAACTGCTGCGCCAGAGGTATCCTTTGTGAACTCTGTCCCCAGATGCCCATTTTTTAAAAGGCTCTCTTTTCATTTCACATTGACAAAGGAAGTAAATCATGGAAGATATGGTCTGTGTTGGAAACAGACCCAAAAAAACCCACCAAAACCCAAGAGCAGGATTCAGTTCTGGACTGTAGACACCTACACATAGGTATGGACCATCTGCTAGGTTTCTGAGCTCCTATTTTAATCAGAAGAGTTCCAGTCCTCTATTTAGCATAAACTTCAAGTGGTATTTGAAGCACATATGAGAGTCATGTCTGGCCTCCACCTCCTCTCCTCTCCTCTTTCTTGTAAGGTGCTGAATTATATGTGGATATTCTGGGTACTTTATGACACCTGAAAGTGGCACAAGATGCCTGCATTCAGGAAGCTGAACTGAAATTCTGGTTGACATGGTTAGTGGCATCTGCTGAGCCAAATCTCCAGGTTCAACTGACCTTATTGATTAAATCTCCCTAATCTATAATGAAGCTTTAATCACCCAGGGTAGGCAATACTTGCATGAATACACATGTGCATTTGAAATGTTCTGTGTGCATCTGGACTAGCAGATGGAGGACAGGGTGCAGCATGAGATGTTTATATTTAGGCACTTGCATCAAGACTCCTAATTATGTTGATATCTGCATTTGGATATCTTAATGTAAGGGCAAAGTCCTACCCAGGATAACTTTAGTTTCCTGAGACACTTCAGCCACATACCTAAGATAATAAATTGCTAACTTCATTAAAACTGTCTTTTCAAGGGTCCATCTCCTTTTCAATCATCTTTGAGTAGATGTAGTGGTTTGGTTCAAAATGCCCATTACTTACTTATTTTCCTTCTGTGAGATAAGAACCAGGAGAAAAGCAAAGCAGGCACAAAACTTAAACCTTAAAAGCATAAAGAAGTTTATTAACAGAACTAAAAGGCAGGAAAAAAAAGTTAGACTAAACCTTCAGAACACTTCTCCTCCCCCCACCGACAACGTAAAAAAACAACCCTCAAGGTTTTCCAGAGTCAGTTTACCATCTCTATAATAACCTTTCTCAGTCCACTTAGGGAGAGGAGTCTCTCTTGCTCATGCTATGGAGACATCTCTACACAAAAACAGTTAAACAGTTCTCTTGTGGCTCAGTGTCACAGCAAGGCAGCCACCCGGGATGGTTTCTGCTTGCCTGTGAAAGTCCCTTCCCTCAACTTGCAGCTTTCCCCACAACTGCT
>VXAD01010096.1:1794582-1812883 GCA_013399195.1 Dicrurus megarhynchus
GGTGGGGGCCGGGCCGGGCCGCAGATGGAACAGGGCCGCTCCAGGGTGGGCTCCTGGCCGGCCCGAAACAGGGCTGGGGGGGCCGGGCCGGGCCGCGCCGAGCAGGGCTCGGCTGGGCCGTGCCCTGGGCCCCCCCAGTTACCTGTCCGAAAGCCGGAACTCAGAGAGAGAGAGATCTTCCCGGACTCTCTTCGTTCTTAATGTGTATCACAGAGGCGTACCAAGCTTCTTAAGTGGCTTAAAGAAGTTGGTCAATATTCAAACTAGCCAGTTGATTGGTTAGGTCAGGTCTAGAAGAAGCTGTAAGCACCTCTTTGCAAAAAAAATCACTTCCGAGGCTGAAGGAGTTTTCCTTAAAAACTCAAACTATGCTAACCCATGACAATAGGTTTTCTTAAAAATCTGTTTTTCCATTCCAAAGTAGCTTCAATATTAAGTTCATCATCCCTCTACTGTCCCTCACTGTACGATGGATATGTTTTTATATGCCTTTTGGCCACCACAGTCTTGTTTATCTTTCAAATCCTTAGCTCTTTCAAGAGATCAATAAATCCCCCGGCTCTCAATTTCAACTGGAAAAATAATGGAAAAATATTTCAAGTAATACATTGTTTGGAAACAAATTGTTAAAAAAACTCTGTTTGCAAATATTAGATGACTGATTCACTCTGACAGCCCTTCTTTCTTTTGTCCATTTAAATTTTTCTTTCTCTCACACACTAATAGACATACAACAGTACAGCACAAAAAAATTCAGCTCTGAAACACAGCCCCACGAACCTTCAATTACAGTTTCAATACGGCCTTCATAGAGCTACAGCGTTCTCAGCTACCACGTCTTTTAATGAGATGTGTTTGGTCTGGTTTACAATTGCTGAAATACGATCTCTGTCACAGGTACACAGATAGCCCTCTTCACTCATCTATCATTCCTCACTCCATGATTATTTAATGTCATGATTCCCTATGAGAAAAGTGTATGCAGCATACCCAGAGCTCAGTACAGGGTGGGTGATTTTTTCATGAAACAGGTTGTATTTCCTGACTTTCACAAAAAGAAGTAAACAATCTTTGTAGCAAAATATCTTTTCACACAAATAAGCAGGGAGGCTAAACTGCAGAAAATTTCTGTGCTAGTTTATTTCTGATACATATGGATGCTTTTTCTTTCCTTACTATTGATTTTCCCTGTACTTTGAAACTGTTTACAACTGTGAGTGCTCGCAGACATTTTTGGATTTTCTTTACTCTGAAAAGAAAAATTCAGTCTTATCCACCACCTGCCCAACAACTCTGGGCACAGCAGTGTCCCATCCTTTGGATGACTCTGGGAAGTACTACAGTTACAGTAATCACTTAGGGTGCTTCCCTGCCTTAATCTTTTCCTGCCTTTTCTGAGAAATATGTCTGATAGAAACTCTTGTTTCCTGACTGTATTTTTTTTTATAATTATGTAAGCATCAGCCCTACTGGGAGCTGTGAGGCGGTAGGCTTCCCACAGAGGGGTGGTAGGTAGGACTGGGAAGTGAAGTATTTTAATTGCAAAACTACACCTGCTTTTCTGTTAATGACACTGCCAGTCTGTTTCACTGTGGGTAATTTAGGACTGGTGTCACACTCACCTACAGAGAGATCTTTTTCCTCACTGAATCCCGCATTTTGAATGTTCCATCAAGTTCATCTTTTTCAAGAGCAATCCACATGGAGACAGGTTTTCTACTTCAGCTGTTACCCAACACAAAAACTTGTAAGGACCAATCTGTTGGATTTTTGTGTGCAGGAAATTTCA
Organism: Dicrurus megarhynchus; assembly: GCA_013399195.1. Lineage (NCBI taxonomy): Eukaryota > Metazoa > Chordata > Aves > Passeriformes > Dicruridae > Dicrurus > Dicrurus megarhynchus. Next base: position 1,796,372 of record VXAD01010096.1, read on the forward strand.
GCAGTCATGGGAAGAGTTGCACACTTAAGGGTGACTCATGGGAACAAGAGCTTATCAGGCTGGACCCAAACTACTTCGTTACCTGCTAACTGGTATCTGCCAGCTGACCCAGCGGCACACAAGAAACTCTGGAAAAACACTGGACTGCTTAGTTAGCATGCCTAGGATCCTTGAGCTTGGGGAAGACTGCATTTTAAATGTCACTGTCCCTATATGTAATGTATTTATCCTTATAATGGAGAAACTCTGATTTTTTAATTTATTTTTTAAAATAGCTTCAGGTAAAACTTCTGGTCTACATAAATAGGCAGGAAGGTTGTAATTTTGTTAAAAAAAATTATACAATAACATATCCTTGAGAAATTTTATAAGGCCTGTCTATGCCACCATAAACATACTAAGTAAAGCCTTTGTATTAACTTCATTTGAAAGAGCTTGCTAAGAGCTAAAGCACATAACAGTGGAATTGAATTACAGTGGCCTAATAAATTATCAGCCATTAGCTGAATTTCCTTAATTGCCTGTGGGCATGCTTTTAGTCCACCCCAATTGTGAGGTAATAAATGTCAGTGAAGGGGATTTTAGAACATTCAAAGCCTATATGACAGTAAGGAGTCTAAATACTTTGGACTGGTGCCCGTGCCCTCATGATATTAGATAGATCAACAACTGAGTTTTCAATTCATGTTTATAATATTATTTTTGATATGTTACTTGAACCACAGGCAAAGAGAAAAAGGTAGAAAAGCTGAGGGACATGAGGGGAAACAAAGAGATATTGATGAGAGTCTCGAATTTGGAAGGCATGAAAATCCTTCTGAAAAGAGGTTTGAAATTGCCAAAACATATTAAAGTAAGGGAAGAAAAGGGGGGAAAAAACAACCAACCAACCAACAAAAGCAACAACAAAACCAACAAAACCAAAGAAAACAAAACAAAAGGCTTGCCAAGATAGAAGGCAGAGGATTTTCAAAACTGCACTATCTGAAAATACAGATTAAATGCCTTTATTGAAGAACTGCTATGGTGTTTAAGTCCCACTTTGTGTTTACCTGATGGTATTTGTCGTTGGCTAGCAATGGGAATACGATTCAATTTATTCAAATAAGTTTATCTTTTTTTAAATCTATATGGATATCTTTATTGTTTCAGCACATTTCAAAATTGCAAAGTTAACATAAATAAAAATTCTATTGTGAACATTTAATTAACAATTAAATCTCCAGAGTATTTCTGACTAGATACAATTCTCATTTAATTAATTCATGTGAATCTATAAAGACAAGTTGATTATCATTTGGATTTCTATTCACAACTTTTAAACACCGAGCATTCCTATCACTCGTGTCCTACCTTGTCATGTAAAAATACATTTAGCAGTACCCAGTAACAGTACATCTTTGGTCTTTACAGTCTTATACTGACGTGTGACTTTTTAGTAATTTTTTATATGTAGAAATGGATTTTGACATAATTTCTGCATAGGAATCAAAGGGTGGTGTGATTAATTGTTTTTGTTTCTGAAGCTGAGCAAATATTGTAAAATTAAAAATTAACTTCTCATGGTCTTACTTATCTGGAATCTTTCAGACTTCTGACATCTGCTTTCTGTAAGAAACTTTACCAGAAAATTATTAGTTCACATGCTTGGATAGTCATGAAAATGTGAATGATAAACAAGGACAAGCAAATATTCACATAAGAATATGGCATTGATATGTGAAGGGGAATACCATTTGACACAGATAAAAGAGCCATTTAATGAGCCATAAAAAAAATTTCAATCATATTATTTGCAGCTAGAGTAAACCATACACATATTACTGACTTCCAATCACAGCATCACTGCATATGCTACACCAAATATACCTTTTTAAGAAATAAATACTCTTTGGTATAGCAAGATTAGATATTGAGTCACTCAGCCAGAGCTCTGCTAAATGAAAATTTGGCTAGATATTTACCAACTAACACTCCATGTATGCCCCTTCATTCGCTTATCTTTTCAGTCCCTCTTTCACATCCATTTCATTTTTCATTGCATGAAGCCCTTCTCGAACTTTCTAAATAGCCATCACTTAAAACATCCAAGTATATGCATGCACTTATACAGACACACACTGTACACACATTTCATTTGCACACAGGTTCATAGTGCCTGTAAATAGGTACCACTACTGGAACAGCATACATGAAACAGAAATTGATATTCCATAGACACAGAAGTAAAACACAAACCAATTATTAGAAATGTGCTGTTAATTTGTTCAAGGCAAGAACAGTATTAAAATGTTTCAGCCTAGAAATTTAGTACAGATTTGAATTTGCTACTTGAAAAACAGACCTTTCCATTAGTGAGGTTCATTTTTGTTTGACCTTCCAACCTCTCCACAGAACTGTAGTCTCCTTTTATCTGTTACCCCAGTGTGACAGGCCAATAGGTTACTATCAAAATACCTCTGCTTTCTTTCCCTTTCTTCTGTTTCTCAGCCCATTTCTCTTGAAAAAATAAAAGGATTTTAAAATTGAAATTAATTATTTAAATTTCATGTCTTGAAATTTAAGATTTCAAACTGAAGCAATGTACAGTGTTAAAATGTAGTACTCAGATGTAATTTAATTGCCAAGGAATAATGTCCCACAAAGTGGGAAAGAATTATGTTTCAAGCATACAAATATCTGTAACCACTACTTCAGAGAACCATAGAATGACTTGGGTTGGAAGGAACATAAAAGACCACCTAGTTCCACACCCCTTGCCGTGGCAGGGACACCTTCCACTAGACCACCTTTCTCAAAGCCCCATCCAACCTGGCCTTGAACACTTCCAGGGATGGGGGAATCACAACTTCTCTGGGCAACCTGATCCAGTGCATCACCACCCTCACAGTAAAGAATTTCTTCCTAATATCCAATCTAAATACACCCTCTCTCAGTTAAGGCCATTCTCCCTTGACCCATCACTACATGCCCTTCTCAAAAGTCCCTCTCCAGCTCTCTTGTAGCCCTCTTTAGGAACTGGGAGGCTGCTATAAGGTGTCTCTGGAGCTTTATCTTCTCCAGTCTGTATTTACAATAATCAAATGCAAAAAGCCATGAAGAAGCTGTTCAGCACTAAGATTCTCCTTACTTGAATTCCCTTTGAACTAAATTTTCATTGCAAGGTAAGTTCTGTACTGCCATTTTTTTGTATGGATATGGACAGGCAAAGGAATGGATAACAAAGGGGTACAAGGAAGGAAGCAATAGCAGGAAGGAGGGAGGGAAGGGAGAACTGGGGAAGATGGAAGGGAGAGGGGAAGGGAGAGATAAAATCTATTATAAAATTTAACAATCTAAAAAAAATCTAAAAGACAATACATTCTGAATCAACAATTAGTATTTCTACAGAACAATGAAACAAATGCTTGCAAATGACCTAAAAGTAGGTATGGGGTGCAAAATAGTCAATCATACAATGTCCAACATGTCTCCAATTCAATGCAAATGTGAAAAGCCAACTGATGCAAACACATATTGGCTAAAACAGGTTCACTGTTGATGAAGATGTAGCTCTGTGTTTAAATGAGCTCGCCCCCACTGAACTTTGTTGACACTTTTTCATAGCAGGTACACTTAAGAGTTGCAGAGAACTACTAGAATGCTGACCAGAAACTGGGCACTATCTCAAGAGAGAAAAATAAAAGAGGTGTGCTTGTTCAGTAGAGTAAAACAAGACTGAGAAGGGATATGACCATAAACATATCATGAAGGGACAGATGTCAGTGGGTGAAGGGACCTGAAAAGTGTCAGTGTGTGAAAGACCTGTCAGTGGGTGAAAGACCTGAAAAGGCTCAAAAATTACGTCAGCACAAAAATTAAAAAGTGAGTATGATATGTACTTAAGCTGTAAGTTACAAGGTTGTGTTATGTGTATTTTGCATTAGCAAGATAATGGATTCATGGCCCCAAGGGGCCTGGTGTGAATTCCACATTCCTAACCAAGTTTTACTTTCAGGAATTTGCCCACAGCTACTGAAAGTTTTACTCCTGGGACAAGCAGTCACCACATCGCAGTTAAACGAAGCTGTCATGGTGAGTTACAGAGAAAAAGGTAGCATGTCAATTAAGCATAATGATTTGGCAATTAGCTTTTCATTTCAACTTTCTAAATATGTGCCATGGAATAACTAAAAGGATGCAAGAAATTTAATCTCTTCATCCTCTATGAAAAAATGGGGTATGTGAAGAAATTAAAAATATTTGACTACTCAGAAAATCTATTTGTCTTCTTTGTTCAGCATCGCCGTCTATTGATCACTATCAGTGCTGACAAATAGCTTGAAGCTGTGATCCTGAATTGATATTTAATTAAAATGAAGATCTATTCTAATTGTATGGTAAACACATCAGAGTTCTGTATGTAAATAATGTCAACAGATGTGGGATAAGAGAGGAATTTTAAATAAGTGTTAGAAAGTTTGCAGAGGGGCTAGGGAGCAAATCATGCAGAGAAAAGCAATAATTAAATTCTGTCTCTAATTTATTTTTACACTGGATTCCACTCTTATTACACTGAAGTTTAAAGACTGATTTCTTATTCTCCTTGCTAGAATGAATAAATTACATGTACGATATGGGGTTTTGGGGGGGTTAAATCACAAAAGTAATGTTTTCTTCATCAAAGTGTGAAACCTATTTGTAGTATGAGTAGAGAATGTGTCTTCATGCCTTTGAAACTTACAAAATGAAATTACTGAAGTGCCCTATAGAGAATGTGTTTTTCAGAGAACATTTTGTCTCTCAAGTCTGGTCAGCAACTTTCTGTCACTGTGCCCTTTCTCCAAACTCATATATCCTTAATGGGGAGCTCTGAACTGGTCTGTTGACTACTCAGAAGTCTCAGTCAGTTCTCCTTTATCAGATCCTCTACAAGCAGATAGAAACCACCTCACATTTACAAGCCCTGGTTTTCATGGCCTCAGACACCCTGATATCTTCTGGAGGGACGGCACAGAGGAATAAGCAATTCGGGAAGTTCCTGTAGTGCACTAATGGTAACTTCCTCTTCTGAGAGATAGAAGAGTCAATGAGAAGAGGTGCTGTGCTGGACTTCACGCTCACAATGAGCAGCTGGTTGGGAATGTGAAGGTCAAAGGCAGCCATGGCTGCACCAACCATGAGATGGTGGTGGAGTTCAGGGCAGAGAGGAGAGTAAAAAGTAAGCACATACCACTTGAGAGGGGGATGGAGGATCAGACTTTTCTCAGCGGTGTAACAGGACCAGAGGCAAAGGGCAAACAGTGAAATACAGAAGGTTCCTCCTGAAGATCAGGAAGCACTTTTTCCTGTGAGGGTTATTGAGCACTGGTAGAGATTGCCCAGGAAGATTATGGAGTCTCCATACTTGGAGATATTCAAAAGCCACCACATTGTCCTAGGCAGCTGCCTTTAGGTGGTCCTGCTTGAGCAGAGGTGATGGACCAGATGATGTACTGACCTATTTTCTTCCCTACTGATACAAGAAATACCTTCAGCATCTTCCAAATCAACAGGTTCTGGTAGTACCTGTTTGAACAAATAGTTTGTGAATAGTTCTCATACATGAGTGAAGAAAAAAGGAGTAGAGTATATGGATACACTCATCACAGCTTTTATGTGTTTTGTCATTATTTAGGGAAGAGGTCAAAGAGAAAAAAAGTTTGAAGAAAATTATCTCTGTAATTATATGGTCTGTGTGTCAGTTTTTCCCCTCAGCTGGAATTCTAGGATTCAAATTATATTCAGTAGGAAGCCTTCACTGCTTTTACTGGCACTGAAAAAGTGCTTGAGAAAAATATGTGTTTATTAAATCAGAGTTCTTAAATTTTATTAGTTTTAGTAAGTGGTTTTAAGTAATTTTTTAAATTTTCATTTTAAGACTTTTTATTTACATACCACTTTCTGTTGTAATTTTTACTTTGAAATGACGAATCTTCCCAATGCAGTCAGCCTTAAGCAGAATTTTTTATTCTTCTTTCTTATCACAAGTGTGCTTAACCATAGTGTAATTACATTAACTGCTCTGCCATGTTTATCTTTGCGAGGACAAAAAGCCATCAAAGGTAATCATGTCTGTAGTAGAATGCAATGCCAGCATGTTACTAACCTGTGAATTATTTCTTCTACTGTGGGATATTAAAATAGATCTGACTTCAGCCCAGTGACCTCAGTTAATGTCTGTGGGAGTTACTTTTCCACTTTGTGTCTCAAAGCAGAGAAATGAGATTGCCTGGACTAAATAGTAAGGTGTGAAAGCTCCACTAACTTCAGTCATAGTTTAAACAGGAAGAAGGTATCAGTCTAAATTCCAGAATGAAAAGGTTTTAGCACCAAAAGCCTTGCTCAGGTAGCACAGACATGGTTAAATTACTACAGGGGGCTAAACCATGGGAAGTAAATGTACCTTTTAGTGAAAGAGCTTATTTTTCTGTGTTTTACCTCAGCCGGAGACATGCAAAGAATAAGAAAAGGGTCAGGCACTGTGTCTTAGGTGAAACACGTTCAGCTGAATAGGTGGTGCATATCTCAGCCTTAGGGAGTGGTTCCTGAATAGAAAGATGAGGTTTAGGAGTGCATCTTCAAGGGTGTATATGTGTATGCATGCAAGCGCCCTCACACACATCCCTGAATTGCCAGACTGTCTCTCATCAGCAATCTGACTGATAATTTAGTAATCATCAATATTACAACACCAGTTTTTTTCTTTCACCTCTACTGTAAAAGCTTGGTTGGATTCCTGCTTCCATATGCATTCATTTACCCTCCTTCCTAATGATAAATACATAGCACATTCAATTTGGCTCATATACTTTTTTACTTTCCTTTTTTTACTCAAAATATATTTTGTCTCACCTACTGAAGAGTGTAAATATATTTCACTCAATTATAGGAAAGTCCATGGTAATTCAGTGTTGCCTGAAGCTCTCTGAGTTATACCTCTTTCATGACAAAAACATAATAAGAGTACCTCAGGGGTAATATTTCCAGTGGCAAGATGTACCTAGAAAACCATACAGTGCTGAAAAATAGAAGGATCCTCTCATAGGCTGGCTTTCCTTCCTGGGATTTAGAAAATTCCCATGATATTCCACACTGAAAATGTTGTTTCTCCAGGTGAAATTTTGTTTGGTTGTGAAACACAGCCCAGTACAGGTAAAGTTTGACTTCTATATTTGAAAGAATAGAAACACAATAGTTAATACCAGCTTATTTTCAAATCAGTAGAAATAAGGCAAAAGTTTATCTGGGGATTTGTGCTCATTCCTTCACTCCTTAAATGTCTACACGGGTAAAAGTTTTCTGGAAATCTAGTGGTACAACTGTTTTTCATCAGAAAAAACCTGTTGGAACACAGGCAAAATGCTTTGTGAAAACACAAAAATTTTCATTCTCTTTTCTTATAAATTGACATATGGAAAGCCTTGAAGTAAGGCTTTCCATATAGAAATAGAAATAGAAATTCTTTACCATTTCAAATATAATACCTATTTCTGTTTCAAAATTAGTCATGCAATGTTAATTTTAGATGCTAGGCTAAACTAGCATCAGTAAACAAGAAGTTAGTTTGTTTAGCAAACTAAACTGGATTGCAAAGCAAAATACATTTGAAGCACTAGATATGAATTTAAAGAGTTAAAATTCTGATATATCCTAAAATTGTTAATTTCACTTTCTTGCAGTTCTTGTGGGTGTTTAGATGGGCAGGAACACATAGCTTTCTACCAGTTAATGATCTTTATAAGTGAAAATTAAAAATCTGTTTCTTCTATAATTCTGGTCATATTAAAGCTTGTTTTCATTCTCTGATATCATAAATTATTTTTTAATATTTGTTAGTATCATAAGGTGTCAGGCATTACTCAGAAAGAATTAAGACAGTCCCTGATTCAATGAATTTGCAATCTATGTAAAATATTGTAACAGCAATATTAATAATTCTTTTCCCTATGTACTGTCTCATTAATGATCTGTTCTCTGTTTGATCAAGACCAGTATGTTGTGTTAATACAAGATCTGTGGAAATTCACTGTAAAGGGTTTAATTCTGTTTCTTCTTTTTTCCTTCTTCCTTAATTTGTTGTCATATCTCTTAATTTCTTAATTTTGTATAATGCAATAACATGGCATAGCTGCTGATTGTTCTTCAGTTGTAGCAGAAGCACTGTAGAGACAGAATAAAATGTGCTGGATAATGTAGAAAGAGGGACACAAATGAGTCTGGTAGAATTAGGTTAGTAAGTAGTAGTTAATTCCAGTAGTGATACATTTTGATTTCCAAACCAAACAGACCTAGTAAAGAAATCCAGTATATTTTGAAGAAGGCAAGGGTAAACCTATAAATATAGACCTAGACACTATGAGCTCTTACTTATACTTGAGGAGCCACATTGAGCCATTATCCAAACTGATGTGGGTTCCATAAAAATAGAGAGGTTGGGAATCTTAGGTTCTTTTCTTTCAAACAAATCCATGAGGATTCCAGAAACAATCAATACAGAGCACAACCACTAGCTGACAGCCAAAAAACATACACATAGATCAAAAAGACTTTTTAAAAAATTGGGCTGCAAATAGTTTTATGGAGTAAATTAATTTAGTCCTTAATTACTACTCCTTTTACAATGGTTTTCTGCATACCTTCAGCTAGTAGCTAATATACAAATAGGAAAACCAAAGGGACTCAGAGGAATTATTTGTGAAGCATCCATGGAGAGTAATTTTTTTTTTTTTTTTTTTTTTGCACTGTATGTCTCATTCTAACTGCTACATTCAAATGTAAGGAAGAAAAATATTCATGGTGATGCATTCATCATTTCAGAGGTTCTGCTTCAATTACCACATATCCACAACTCTTTACAAACCACTAAATACTCAAAAATGACAGAACAGTGAATACACAAAGAGGGAAAGGAAGAAGAAAGACACAACAAAAAGTCATAGCCTTTTTAAAGATTATTATCAAACAGAAAGAAAGTCAAAGCTTCCCAAGAAAGATAATAACCACAAGTTATTTGTCTATCTCCAGGAATCCCAATAGTAATAAGTTTGGTTTTCAGCTTCACAGGATCATTTCCCAGCATTTTAAGGGTAGGTATGAGAAAAAAATACTCTTCCCATCAATTTCTATGATCTGACTATGAGCAGCACAAATTCTTATACAGTAGCTAAATATTTCCCAGTGGTATAAACAAATTAATAGCTCTGAAAGATGTGTCTCTTGCTTTAAATTATTATTGTGGATACAAAAAGCCAGGGACTAAAAATAGTTTCCTGTAAATGAAAGAACATAAGGAAAAAAAATTAATAAAAAGTTCAGTCTATCTATGGAATATCTAGTCCCAGATGTTCACCACCAGATGCTGCTTCTTTTCCCTGTTTTCTCCATCCCCTTTATACTTGCTACTAACCACATATAAATTCCTCCTTCATCCTTATGCTTTCCATCCTTGTTTTCCCCCCTGGAACCCCTAAAACAATGGACATTTCCTGCTGTCATGGGTTAGCAAACCAAATCACTACACCTGCCTTACCTGCTGCCAGTGCCCTGCAGAAGGCTGCAATCCTGACACAGGCTCTAACACTGGCAGGCAGTTAGAGAACAGAGGATATACTGTCTTGGGGAGCTCAAACTCACTGTGGACTGGCAGGAGAACAGCTCAACAGCAGGAAAAGTACATTTCCTTGTATTTATTTAAGTTTTGCAGTAGCAAGGAGGAATAAATCTGAGATCAGGAGGCAGTTGCCCCTTCTGCTGCCCTGTAAATTATATTCTTGCCAGCCCATTGTGTAAACTCTTTCAGTTTCCTGAGAGATTTCCTGATGGGTCACAGTACTGCAAGTGACACCTACAGCTATTGGAAATAATGGCCCATAGCTGCAGCAAAAGAGAATTAACGGCAGCACTTTTTATTCAGGATAACAGCCTCATAATCTGTATCATCACTTCAGAGTGAATTCATACAACAAAACCAAAAGAGAAGATAGACAGGTTGTTTGCGCTGTGAGTAAAATGAAAGTACCATTTCTTTTCCCCCACATTCTATCACCATTATTTTCCATTTTTTTCTCTCCTTTTGAGAAAGCAAAATAGTACAGATAAACCTAAATGGATCTGAATAAGAATCATGGTGTTGTACTACTGTAGGCACAGCTTAGAGAAAACCCATTTCTGTCACCAGTGAGTAGTTGAGGGATACACTGCTGAAGACCTAAGCTTTTTTTCTACAGAAGTGATATCAATATGTTTTTTACAGAATCCTAACTGCGATTTCAGTCTTGATCTAAAAATAAGAAAATAATTCTCCATGACACTTTTTCAATATTGCTGTAGATCTCTTTTTGTATCTCTTCTACAGGATGTGTCAGCTAATGCAGTAACATTTTATCTCTCATGTAATGCTCTGACTCTGATGCACCCGACTAAGCTGTGTTCCCATGGACACTTTGGGTGAAGGAAAAGTCTGGTTTAAACGGAGACAACGGAAACCTGACTATTGCCCCTATCAGGAAATTCCAACAGTATAGATCTGTTGTCTTGTGTCATGCCCATGAAGATACAGAATATATAGCATGAGTGGCATTTGGCTTCAAATGATGTTGTCTTTAGCTGTGTGTCATCTATCTCCCACATGTATAAGTTCCCATCATGCTGAGCAGAGATCAAGGGCTCCAGTCAGCATCACAGTTCATATAGGTATCCAATTCCCCCTAAAATTACTTAGGGTACCTGTGATAGCTTCAAAGACTTGGTAAATATGTCAGAACATACACAGGAGAAAAACACTTTGTGAGACCAGCAGCTGAAGGATGAGACACCCAAAGAAGGCTTCTTAAACCTCTCTAACTGACCATGTTCAAGCAGCTAAATTGCAACTCATGTTGACAGTGAGCTGAACCATTTTCTAGGCTCCATTAACTCTATGGATTAAATTTCTATCGATGACTGTTCAAATCTCCAAGCAAAGCCCTCTCTCGTTCTCTAGACTCGTGAAGAGTCCTGTGGAGACAGCTGAACTAGCTCTGTATTGGAAACAGTTTTGACAGGAAAAGATCAAGCTCAGGTTCTGGGTTTATTTCAGCCTTGGGGACTGCCCTGAAGCATAGCCATCCTGCTTGCCCCTTCAGCAGCTCTGTCCATGGATCTCTATAGAGATATGGGCATAGGAAGTTTTTTGCTAATGTACCTTCCTGGTGCTGCCAATTTTTTCTCTCACATTCCCAGTAACACGTCATTATGCTTTGACATTATTTCTGCCATCTGATTTTTAAAAGTTTTTTATTTCATGGGTAATTTGCAACATTTAACTTAAATAACTTGTAAACCATAACAACTAGTGAGTAAAGAAAAGAATATCTGCATAACTTCTTTGTTCCTCATTAAACAGCAGAATCCTTCAGAATTTGTTATTATTATTAAAACTAAAATGATCCAAATATACCAAGTTCATTTGGGGTCGTAAACTCTTTGTCAAGTTTCAGTCAAATACTAGTGGAAATGTCCTACACTAGAAATCAGATAAAAGAAGGTTAATAAAAGAATTTCTCAGAGATCCTTTGTAAAATAGAGACTTTCTAATGAAGGAAGAAGAGATGTAAAAATTAATGACAACTACCTGATGCTATTTAAACAGACAATAATCATCAATAAAAAGGAAGTTTTAACAACTATGTTTTATCACAAAGAATATATTACCCACTTTTCACAGTATGAAACCTTCATCAATCAATAATAGATAATATTTACTCTCTCCTGCTGGGGAGCCTTTTTTATATTTTTAATGGAACACATTGAATGTAGGTTACCATAGTTACAGCAGAATTTCAGAATGAGTTTTGTTTTATCATAATTGCTGCATATTAGTATATAAACAGCTGAACTCTGTCTTCCCCTGGTAGCACTAATTTGTGCCTAGAGACAATTCTCTCCCCTCAGAAAATCGAACAACAGCTTAAAATATGCTGTAAGTTTGTGGTCTTTCCCAGAGGGAGTGGAAAGTTTCTGCAAGTCAAGCTGTTTGTTGTTTAGAGCCTGGGACTGCTGGGATCGGCAGCATAGAAAGGTGAAGCTGCAAAAATCCATCACCAGCAGTAAAGGGAAATTAAAAGTGTTCCCTACCCCACCCCAGACATGTTGAATTACAACCATAATACTTCCCATCACTATTGTTTCTGAGCAGACCTGAAGACTAATGAATTTGGCTGGGATTTTTACAGAACCATAAGAGAGTTCAGAAACTAACAAGGAATGCAACATAAGCTCTATAAAGATTCCAGCTTTTATCATCATGGTGTTTTCTAACATAGAAAACGATTGTTCCCAGCTTGCAGAGGTCAGGAAGGAAGAGCTTCTTCGCCATGCACTCCTTATTAATCCCCATAAAGACTAATACTCATCAGATACCTCCTTTATTCTTCAGAGAGTGGAGTTGTGCAAGTAATTTTTTCCAGTGGGAGTAATTGGATTTTTAATCACTCCCAGAAATATTGAAAAGCAGGAGTATACAGCATCATGGAAAATTTATGTATGAGGTAAAAGGTAAAAAGCCTAACTGAGATCTCAGCTACCAGCTGAAGTGCTTCCTTCAAGGAGTTACACCTGCAGAACTTCCACTGCACTCCCATATTACTCCATGTTTGGAAGTCAAACAAAACTTCATATAATGAAGCTGAGGTAGTTGAAAAGCCAACATGTCTGAAATGGTGTGGTGGCTGTTATGTTTCCCTGAGCAAAAGAGAAGTCTTCCAAAACTGGTCAATGACTGACAGCCCAACAAGATTTTGTTCTGTTGCTTTTAAAATGCCATGATCCTGCGAGCAAAATGCAAAGGGAAAGATAGTATGTCATATACAATATAGGCGGACAAGAAACTAATGTCAAGTTAAAGATTGCCTTCTCCAGTGTGACAGCAATTGTATGGATCAGTGGATTGCAGTGGACTGGAAACAGTAGTCTTGAACATGCTACACTTTAATGACTACAGTTTTGTAACAGAAGATGGCTCAAATGCCACATTGCATAATGAAGCACTGGAAAAAAAAGCACATTATCTTAGTAATGCTTATTGTTTTCCTCAGAATCAAAAAAGAAAATCTTTTCATTAACATGATAAATGACAAATTACTTTATAAAATCAATTTAAATATGTCTAGTAGTATTTAATCTTCTTTTCATATTATCTTTTTAAAGCTTATGTTTTGAGGATTATTGTTATCAAGACAAGGAATTAAGGCTTCACATTCTTGGATCTGTTCCTGCTCCCGTCTAGAAGGGCCATATCTTCATAATCTTCACCCTTGTGATTTTATGGACAAGAATGTTCAAGAAAATACCTATTTCCCTTTTGAACGTGAACTTAGATGTTTACACATCAATATTCTTACCTAAAATGCTTCCTGCTCCTTAACAGAACAAGATGATTTATTCAAGCCTAGTAGGTACAAAGGGTCCCACACACAAAATAACTTTTCTCACACAATTAGAAAAGCTGAGTACTTTGACTTAAATCCAGAGCTGTCCACAGATCAACCAGGAAAAGAAAATAGGTGACATCTATTGGATAAACTGCTATTTCTATCTCACCCAGCTCCAGTTTGGGGCCCATTTACTTTGTGTTTAGAGTTACAGTTGGCAGAATAAGTGGGTTTTGTCATGCTCTGGAGAAGAAGCAGGTGCTTGTGCCCACCAAGGGTGCCTGTTTATTGCTTTTAATGCATCTTCTGATGTTTAGTTCATTTTTCTCCCATTATCCATTCTCAGATCTTTCATCTAGCAATATACAATACTGACTGCAAAAGTGCATCATGAGACCAGTAAGATTTATGTATCATAGTGAACAAGCACACAAAGTCAGTCTTTATCCTCAAATATTTTATCACAAATAGACAAGTTCAAGACAAAGGATGGGGAAAAAAAGCAGCAGAGTGTCTTGTCCAAAATCACATAAGAACAGAGACCAATCTCCTTCATCCTATATACTCTTTACAGACAGCTTTATGGTGACTTTTTTACTAGTGCCTTTGATTAATATATTTGTACCAGGTTTCTATTTTTTATTCCATACCAAAAAACCCAGAGTATTTTAATGCCTGAGTTGCATGAAACAGAGACTGAAATTTTCAATATCGTTCAGCAGTTAACATCCTGCTCTCTAAACTCTTGGCCTTTTGTTTGAGACACAAACGAGACACAGAGTACCATGAAATATGTCTAGAATATAAGGCTTAATTTTGGCCAGTAATGTGCAGGGAATTGGTGTCTCCCACAAACTTCATACAGAGTCAGGGCTCTCACTCACAGTATGGGACTTCCAAGTTTTTCTGAACTGAGCTCGTATTTCATAGTATTTATTTTCATATTCTTCATACATTTGTTCTCTCCTATAAATTCTTTTATGTCTTCCATATAGCACCTGTATATGTTAATATAGACTAAACCAGTAACTAATCTGCTACTTATTTTCTTTCTTCCTCAACTCTACACAACAAAAATAAATGAAGAAATAGACACTGGTAAACAAAGAATCACAAGTGTGTAGAGAAGGCACTATAAGTAAAAAAGGATGGAGGAGGGGGAAGGGAAGAGGGAGGTTGTCCTTTAAGAGGTATTGAACCACTGACCTTAAGAGCTTTTTATTCTGGTCCAGGGAGAAGTTGCTAAAGTACCTCACCACAGGAAAGAGATGAGAAATTTTGAGGGCTATTGAGCACTGAATTCTCATGGCAGCTCAGCAAAATGTTACTTAGAACAGGTGTTTCTGTAATTGTGATACATTGAGGAAGTTTGCAGTGTTCAATATCCCCTCAAGACTTGCTAATACCTCTCTAATGTCTCTAGAAATAGTATGCTGGACTGCCAAAGAGTCAGGAATAAAATGTCTCTCAAGCCTGGTTGAAGATATTTACAATTCAGCATTTGTTTGTTGTAGAGCTGGCTTTTTACAGAAATGAGGAGGAGTTTTGGAACAGGCCCTAATAGAACCCACCCTAGTGCAAGTGACTTTCATTATTTAAAAATGTTTGAGGCTACTATCCTGGACCCTCGACCCTTCTCATCTCAAACAGAAAGGGAGAGCTTTTTCTCAAGCAGGACCTTGGCTGTTTAAGAGATCAACCTGAAGGGCAGGAAATCCCCCATAGGACAGGTGCAATTTTAAGGCTCTAGGCCCATACATTGTGAGAACAGTTGGGAAGCAATCTTTTCCACAGTTTTAAATCCAGACGCTATTATTATAGCATAAACATAATATGGCCAATTTGCAATTTCAATTAACAATTAAACTATAACTATTTAATAAAAATGGAAAACAGATGGTAAAAATAAAATAAAATGCCCATGGCTATCAAATTTGCTTAGATTAAATGGAGGAGCAGGAAAGAAAAGCACATTCAATAAAAAATAAAAGATTTACCACCCCTGAGGAGATCTGGGAGAACTAGAAGAGAAAATGACCAGAATGCATTCTCCCAAAGTAACTTAAGCATTTTTTTATGCTCAGATTCAGTACTTCTGTACTGGAATTTTGACAAATACTGTAAATAGGAACAAATATATAGAATATGAGAAAAGTTTGGTGCAACAATGTGGCAAGTGACAATATTACATATCATTAAGAGTTTAGCACCGTAGAAGGTACATGAAACATTGAACGGGCCAGGATATTTTCTTATGTTAAGAAAAAAAATTGACTAAATCAGGAGAAAAAGGAGATGGTTGGGGTTTTGACAGTGTCAAATATGTAGGCTTCTTTTTTTGTACTTCAAGTACAGCAGGTACTTGAAGCCCTGACAACCTGCAGTGGGAGTGAACTGTAAATAGGCATGGAACACAATAAGGTCACAGTTTCTGACCTCTTTGATTATCCAGGGATACTTTACTAGCTGCAAGCCACTTTATCTCAAACAAAAGATTCAGATTGGAATTGAATTCAGTATGTCATTTCATGCTAGACCTGGGCAAACTATTCTTGGGAAATATTTTAGCTAATAAATTAGACCTTTTTTTTGTTGGCAGATTATTAGTAAAAGTATTATAATCCCTATAGATGTGTTCATTTTCTTTAAACCATTGAAGTGCTTTGTACAAACATTTTTCAATCAGCTTGCCTTTTGTAAACTTTTCATTTAATTATGTCCTTGACTATTCAGCATGCATTATTTCTTATTCAAAGGGTGGGATTGGCAACCTCAGTTTTCTGGCAGTTGCCCTCACTATTTGCCTGAATTTCTAAATGTTCATAAATGGAGTAGAACAATAGCTGGGTAAGTATGAGATATCTGCATTCATAAGCAGATGGGTTTGGGTTTGCAGGATTATTGGTTAATGAATAGAGAAGATCCATTCCCAAATTATCCTGCTAACAGAAACACTGGCCAAATGTTCAGTGCAGGTTTGACGTGTGTCATTTTAGCAGGTTTTACACAAGTCCCTTTAGTCCAGTGAGGCACCTGAATCCCACATTGTCATGGATCTACAGCCCTTCTTCCTATGCGTAAG